>JAPMOR010070257.1:59080-130620 GCA_026543865.1 Argiope aurantia
GGAGAATTCTCACAGTGAAATAAATAAAATAAATTCCGAGAATGTAACAGATAGATGAAAAAAAATATATATATACGAATTATTTTAGAACTGTTATACATTGAATTCTGAATTAGAGAAAAGAACTCTATCGCCCTATCCATTTATAATATAAAAGTACATATAACTCCACTTGCAGGTAATCGAAATACTCGATGAAAATAATTTTTTTTTTCTCGTAAGCTATAATAATACCTTAGCTGAAAGACAAAGATTAGTAGGTAAAAATGCGTCGTCTTATTCACTTGTCAGCTTATTAATTATTCTGCTAAATATAGAGCAAATTATAAGCTGGATGATCGACTTTTATATTTGATGTCTAAGAATCTACGGACTTAATATAGTCGGCATCCATCGCATTGAGTTTTTAGTCGACCGATCAGAAATTTTTGGCAAAATGCGATATCTCATTCATCTGTCACCTTATCGGTATATTACAAAACATAGTACAAATTATAAAACGAATGAAAGATATTTGAATCAGACGTCTAAAATCTACTGATTTACATCACATTTAGTTCATAATCGGCCTTCCAAAAATTGTCAGCAGAATGCGTTAACTTATTCACCTTTTCGAATATACTGCCAAAAGTAAAGCAAATTATAAGCTTGATGAACGATATTTCAATCAAAGCCTAAAAATCTGCGGATTTAACTTCTTCGACATCCATCATATTGCGTTCATAGTCGGCCGATCAAAAATTGTCCACAAAATGTCGCATTTTACTGACCTACCGCCCTATCGATTATTTTTTTAAGTATAGTCAAATCGCTTTAACCGTTACTTGGATATTTCGAAATATTAACTTTAAATTTGTTTTTAAATTACATTCGAGAATGTGCAGCTCTCCACATCCATTCTGAAGTGGTGAATATTTTTACCGACGAATCTCTCAACGGCGGCAAGCGGTTGCCGACAGGGGGCAATTGCCTCCCTTGCCCCCCTGCTAACGTCGCCCCTGGATATATCGTTACTGAGGGTTCTTTTTGTGAAAAATGAGCTCAAAATCCATAAAAATTTATACATTGAAAATTATCACGAAGTTTATAAATAGTTAAATATTCTGATTTGCCATTTAACCAGCACCCCCTTATATCTAGGGAAGTCGTGAAAGAATTGTTTAAAACCTGATTTGAAATATTTAGCAACAGACAATTTCTTAATGTTAATAATTCGTGTCAATCCCAAAGTATCGATTAAATAATGTTACCC
This sequence comes from Argiope aurantia, assembly GCA_026543865.1. Classification (NCBI taxonomy): domain Eukaryota; kingdom Metazoa; phylum Arthropoda; class Arachnida; order Araneae; family Araneidae; genus Argiope; species Argiope aurantia. Next base: position 60,333 of record JAPMOR010070257.1, read on the forward strand.
ATTCGAAATAGAAAATGAAATGTATGTAGAGATTTTTTATTAAAAAAAAAAAGAATTGTTATAGAACTCGAACTACTTAAGAATCACCTCAGGTACATTCGGAACTTCATAAACGATTAAATATCGTGAGTGACTGCGTTACTATAGCAACCAACTGCACAGTTTAACAGAACTCTACTACTTTTTAATAAGACATTAACATATCTCTTTATAAGATTGTGTTTTACTACTAATTGTTATTTAAGCTTGTCAGGAGATGACTTTAATACATATTTTCATAATATGCATCACACCCAGGTTCACATTAAAAAAGAAAAAAAAATAACATAACAGTTTTCCTGAAAATATTGTGAAATTAGTCATGATGGTATATTCAGATATATTTATAACTAACCACTTTTGAGAACCATTTAGTCAGCAGCAATTAACAGTTAGTTGCTATAAATTCAAATTGAATATTTAGTATAATTTGGTCTTAATGGCTTCATTGGCAAAATATTTTTTTTTTCAGTTTAATTCTAATTGACATATAACTCTTATTATTTTAGGACTTTACACAACGCTGTACAATGCATTTTTTTGTCTATATCTTTATACAATTATATTACAAGATGTAGCACCAGTATTTAAAAATGGATGCATTTTATTTATTATTATTTATTATTTTTTCTTCATTATTGCTTATTTCTGAAAAACTTTAATTGTAAGTACAACAAAATTTCAAAACTTTATTAAATACGGATGGTTTATAATGAAACCGATTTAAAATTGAAAAAATAAACACTGTCTTCAAATCTTCATGAACAACAATAAAGAAAATTTAAAGATGAATATTTGTAATATTTATGAAAACAATTTAAAAATTTCTTTTCAACAATGATATATATTACTTCAAGATATGTTTAAAATACTTTTAAAAATTAATTTAAAATAGAAAAATTATACGGCCACGAAATTAATTATATTTTTATTTGAATTTTAAGATGAGTAAAAAATTACCTTTATGCTGTAATACTTTCTGAAGTTACAGTGAAAAAAAAAGAGCAAAATATCGTTTACTTTTTAATTAATTAAAATTTTTAAAACAAAATCACCTCTAGGTGCACATTCCTCTCCTCCAAAATATATGTATGAAGAAATTTAATAAAGAAACATTCTAAATGAAAAACTAAAATCTTATGAAGAAATTACAACGCAATGAAAGCTTGAAGCGGAAATTGCGGGAAAGGAAAACCCAAAGAAAGAAATTTTGGGATATTCCTTAAAAGTTAAGATGTTATGCATATGAATAAAATTCCAATTTTTCTCAGAATATTTCGATCAGAATCTTAAGCTTTCACATTTTTTTTTCGACATTTATATCTTTGATAAAAGTTTGAAATAAGAAATTAAGAAAATTACAAAAAAGTTAAGAATTTAAAAAATATGTATTCGTAGGCAAAGCCGATCATCAATATAAAGAAACCCGATGCAATAAATAAATAAATTAAATTTTTTTTAAAAAAAACCTGAGGCCCCAACACATTCTTCAAAAAACAAAAATAAAATGATAAAAAAACAATAAACATATTAGATAAAAAATATATTAAAACATTGGAATTTTATTTTGCTTACACTTATCATATATGAAAACTGAAATTTTTAACAACTTCGTTTTCACTACTCAACTACTTGCCTACGGACCTCCAGATGTGGACTCTTTTTCTCTAGTAGAGTCATTGTGTCTGGTCATTTGCTGCAAGTCACATCTGGTCAGATGTGTGTCTCGTCGTTTCAAATAGATCCATCATGTCTTCAAGAGAGAAGAACGTTAAGACATCCAGATGCTTAACTTTTTTCCCTTATGAAGAGATTCCTCAGATCATCAAGAAATGATCAATCACCAGCAACTGTTGCCATTAAGTGTCGAACCCAGGTGGACTTCAGTCGGTATTAACTGTGAATTGATTATAATTAACATGTATACGAGAGGGATCAGCTACAAAAGTGGATCCTTAACAGAAGCTCCCACGATCAAGTGGAGATTATTGAGGAAGCATTACTGAGCAGCCATCAGGTAATAGGGAACTCTAGTTCACCAATGAGAAAATCGGAGGCAGATATCTGACGGAAATAACATGCGGTGTTTTTGTTTTCAGTCAGAAAGAAGAGCAGTGAGGGGCTCGAATTGGAATTCGGAAAAACGTCGGTGTCCGAAGAATTGTTCTTGATTTTTTTTTTTTTTTTTTTTTTTTAGCTCCGTGTGATTCGGGTTTCTGTATTAGGATCCACCCGATAAAAATTGGTGGGTTTCTGGAGCGACCCTTAGAGTAGCCGTTTTGAGCTAACAGCCTGTTAGCGTTTTTTTTTTTTTTTGCAACTTATTTTCCGATTTGATCGAGGAACTATTTCGTGATTGAACTGTTATTTAATATTTGTAAATAATATTAACCTAGATGAGAACAAATTGTTTTTCCATATATATAAGGCTATAAATAAAAGAATTGTTTTGTTACGCAACTTTTTTATTTGATTATTCTGGATTTTTCATTTGATCATTCTGGATTCCATATTTGATTGTATACAAACAAATTAATTTTATTAATTGAAAGAATATTTTTCTCTTGCAATGGAAAGAGGTAAGGTAAAAAAATTATTTAAATCCTGTTAACAAACTTGGAAAAAGTTCATTATGATTATTGCTTAATATCTTTTTGGTCAATTATCAATACTCTTCATAAATCCGTATCTTGGATCGAATCTTCATTATAAAGCTATACGAAATTCTTTGATAGAATTTATTGTGCATATTTTCTTACCTTTGTTATATCAGTGATAAATTTGAAATTCAAAATAACACTTTATATATTTTTAAATCTTTCATTTGTTTTTGCTATTATAGTATCAATCGCAATATTAAAAAAAATTATATATTTAAATCCCTTAATTGAGTTTTATAGATTTCAGGATCTGCCACTTAACATTTTTTTTTTTGTTTTTTGTTATCGAATTCTTTGTTCAGAGAAGTCAGAGAAACATTATCGTTTCGCGCTGTATATTTTGCATCGTGTGAAAATGCTGTAATATTGCTACCAGAGTAGCATTGATGCTCAGGGCACTTATCTTATGGAGCGCTATCGGTGTAAATCATTAATATTTATATAATTTTTTTAAACAAAATATCATGAAGGGACTAAAAAATAAGGCAATACCTCGAGTTCTTTTCTGTATTTACTAAACTGCTGCTGATGACTCAGAGAGAAAAATTATATCTTTCTTCAGATGCATGTTACTTCACAATACATAACTGTAAAAATGTATCAAATTTTTATCTTAAACTTTGGATTTCACATTTAATTATAGTTATTAAACAAAAGCAGAGTCAAGAAAATTTGTTTTTGCTTGCAATAGTTTTTTGATAGTATTAATTTTTGACAATATATTGTAAATCCTATTAATAAACTTAAAACATGTAATAGATCCGATGTAATAAATCTAATAAGCTTTTAACTGCAGACGTTGCTGTGTTATCAATATTTACATTAATAATTTTTCTAAGGCATTATAAATTTGTTCTAATTATGTATGATTTTTTTTTTGGTATTTTTCATTTTTCTGTTTTCGCTTCTCATCGAATATTACATTATAGTTTAAGAGTTATATTTATAGTTTTTAGGATTATTTCTCTCCATTTTGCAAAAATAAAAAAGTAGTGTAAACATTGTTATGTCTCAAAAAAGTTTTTGCAGTATGTGTTACTTGAAACTTCATTTCAAATAATTAAATTAAATGTGATTTGTGAGGGGTTTTTTTTTTTTTTTTTTTTTTTTTTTTGCGCAAGAGCCACATTCGGCCAAGCTACGCTAAATTAAATGAATGAGAAAGCCAAGATATGTATTGGGTTGTTCGGAAAGTAATTTCGTTTTTTTTTGGGGGGGGAATGAAAGACAGTTTTTGTATAATAAACAAATACTTTATTAAATTATATATTGGCCGTTCTGATCCAACACCTTTTGCCATCTTTCTGGTAGTAGCATCATTCCACGCTCATAGAATTTTTGGTCTTTGCTGCCAAAAAACGGATCGAGGTGGTTTTTGACCTCCTCATTTGAGGTGAAGGTTTTACCGTCTAAAAAATTGAGCGAACCAGTTCTGGCACTGGCGTACTGTCAACACACCTTCTCCATACACATCGGTCCATTTCTTTCTGGCTTGAACAGCATTTCTACCCTTTCTGTAGTAAAACAGTAAGATATGCTGAAAATGCTGCTTATCGCTCTCCATATTTAAAAGGGCACCAACCTAAAACTACTGCGTAGAATTCATTGGAATTTTTCACACACAAGCCTTGCTATATGAGCTTTCAAAGCATATAAAAATGATACGGCTTAAATGTGAAGTTGGGTGCAAAAAAAAAAAAAAATACAATTAAATCCTCTGTCGGGAAAAAACGAAATTACTTTTCGAACAACCCAATAAATAGCTTGTGGATTTAAACTGATTATTTTGAATTGAAGGCCTTTGGATTTCTTCTTCATTTTACTTCCATTATCAGACACATCTCCTTTATAGTTCCTAATATGCCAGCCAAGTTTATTTAATCTCTTTAAAAGTGACTTTGCTAATCCTTCACAGGTCACATTAATTATTTTGATAAATCCGGTAATGACGCTTTTATAATTATTCTGTTGTCTATAAAAGTTACACAGCTAATAGAAGTTATTTCTTGAGAAAATTATCAGAAATGCAATCCATTTAGATACCGTGCTATGTGTGGTTGCTTTTTAATCGCTTTTAATTTTACAGAGGATTTTATTGCCCAAGGCTGCAATAAATTCCTTTTGAAACCTGTGAGTTAGATAATGCACTACCTTCTTCTTCTTTTTTTTAGAACTTTTAATTGTATTTTATTGATCCATTAACACAGAATCATTACTACTTAATAATTATAATAAGCTTAAGACTATCCCATATCCAAAACTTTTGCAGTTTTATGGGATTTTCGAAATGGCAGATTATTGTTTGATGAAAGTAGATTAGCATTTACATTTCCTTGAAATGATTTCAGATTTTAACTATTATAGAGTTAAATATTTTGATTTTTTATTTATCTTCATCTGATTCTTTTTCTTTCTACTATCGAGGATAAATTAATTACTTTAAAATATATACTTAATTATATAGACAAGTAACTAATTAATTAAGGATTTATTTATTATATGTATCAATGAAAAGAAAATGGAACGAAAAGAACTAAATTTTATACTTATTTGTACTTGCCCCCCCAAAAGATTGGCTCAGGTAAAAGTTGATCATTCTTGGCTTCTTAGTCATTCTCAATACAAAAAAAAAAAAAAATGAATACCATCTGTATGGCGAGCAAAAGAAAAATTCTCCAGACTATTCTTTCCCGTGCGGTAGAATAGTCTTCTGAACTACCCCTTTTTACTTTCAGTCACGTGTAGTTAGATTTTTTTTTCTTCTTCTATTTACTGAATGCATCAGGACAGAGTTCAGCTCCCCTTTCAATTCATTGTTGTCAATTCAGGCTATTGTTGGAGGCTCAGATTAACGGATGCCTACTCTCCGATGGGGTCGTTCACGACATTCGGCTATTTTTTTTCGTGCTGAAAGATTCTCTTAGGCTAGACAATCGATAGAAGCATCTGTTATGGGTAACATCATGATTATGAAAGTTTAACAGTTTATTGCATTTAGACTGTCGAATGCAGGATCCCAGAGGGAGCGAGCCAGCTTTCTGACATGGGTACAATTTTTTTCCTACTATATGGCAGCCGAAGATTTTCTCTACACATATGATGGGGTATATTTCGGCAGAATCGTTATCATGTGTGTGAAGGATGTGGAAGGATTCTGATTGTCATCGAAACGGTTCTGGCAAGTCATCTGTGAAAATTCTCGGGGGCTTTACTATTATGCTTTTGTGGCATCTGCTACCAATAATGTTATTTCTTTCCCAGTTTCATGTTTCTATATTTAAGAAAGTGATGTCTGCTTTTAATATCTCACGGAGTTCACTCCCTCTTTTGAGTAGGGGAGTAGTATTCTTTACAATTCTAGAATTTGAGTTCTAACTCATCAGGAAACCCATCGCAAACGCTATTATACTAACCTCTTTAATATAACTTTCCGTTTTTAAAAATGTAAACAAAAAAAAAAGGAAGAAAAAGAAAGAAAAGTGAACCTTTAGCATTTATTGTCTAGGAATCGGCTTGTCTGTTTTTAACACGTGAATATTACCACTGAGAAACAGAATATTTACTGTTCTAATTGAAAATTAAATACATTAATTATGCCCGACTCCGAATATTTATTTTTATAGAATTTTAAAATATTAATAGAAGGTAATTTTTTTCACAATGAAATTTTATAACATTTAGAATATGGGTGTAAGCTTAAAAAAAAAATCAATAAGAGTGCGTTTAGTTTTAGGTAATGGCTTTGTTGTTCCAAGCTTTTTTTTAAGGTCACAATAAACATCATAAGAAATTAAAACTAAAAGCCAGAACATAATTTTAAAAAACTTCCCTATCATTGCAATTAAATGGATTTAAAAAAAAAATTTGAAGGTCAAAACAAAAGTCGCAAAAGTATGAGACTCAAAAAATTATAAGAGAAGGTTATAAAACAACAATGAATGCAAATAAATGCGGTGAAAGAAATTTTAAAAAAATTAAACATTCAGCATTGTAAAAATTAAAATATAGTATAAATATGAATGTGATTTCCATTAAATGAAAGTTTTTTTTCTGCTTCCAAGTTTTTTACAAATTTTGTTTAACTTCCAGATTTGCAATTAAAAAATTATTTTTCCATTCATTTCAATTATAAAAGTATTTTTTTTTTAATTTTTCTTATATTTAATATTAACAATCCTTTAACGACCAATTTATTTCAATTAACATATAAAACTGTCTGTTCTTAATGAAGCACGATTAATGCTATTGAGTTAAATAAAAAGTAAATAAATGTAAAAATAATTCTAAAATTTTTGAAAACTCTTTTGAACAATTTATGGATTTAAAAAATGAACGAAATATTGTATCATAATAAATTTCTACTAAATGCCTGCAGTTTACGCATAAACTTTAAAGACTGAAACACATTCTAATTTCTGTTTTAAGTTCTCTATTAATATGTTCAGATATTAATAAAATGTGTTTTTAGGAATATTGCTAATATTAAGAAGTATACGAATATCGTTCATTATTTATACAGATAAAATTATATAAAGCATACTGATATATTACAGTGTAATTTAATATCTGTATTCTATGCTTGGCTAATATTTAAGAAACTCAGAATGTCACATATCTCAAAATTTATTTATAGTGTCTTCTCAGCATATAACTATGAAGACAATTGCAACAAATAAAAGAAAGTATATATTGTGGATCACTTTAAATTGATATTTAAAAACGATCAAATTCAAAACTAGACTTAGACCTAAAATTTTGGTGTTAAAATTGCAAACCAAAACTCATTTATTTAGTTTGTTGAGTTATCATGTTCGCATACACACGGACAGACAAGCAGATAGAAAATCTACCTTTTCCATTTTATTTAAAATTAGACACTAATCTACGATTTTGATCTAAAAACATGCATAAAATTGATTTACCTTGCTTAATATTTTTGGAGAATTGCTCTGACGACTTCCTAAAATTGTGATAGAATTCCATAATTTTGAAATAAAAACACTTTCCAAATGTCATTCGTGTAGCGATTTCTTAAATTACAGTGAATTCTAGGAGATTTCAAAAAATCGTAGTTTAACTTTTGAAATATATATATATATATATATACAAATTTTCAATTTCGAATTTTTTGACACAATGTTTTCTTTTTTTGTGCTTCAAATTAAAAAAGCAGGATAGAGTTTTAAAGAAATGTGGTAAAGGGAACGATTTAATCAGTCGTCATAATGAAATCTTCATACCGAAGTTCATACTTCATTAAATTTTTGAAAAAAGTGGAGATTTTTAGAAAACTTTTGCTTTCAAGAAAAATTTGTTAGGTTGCTGCAGCGCTTTTTAATTCAATATTGTTTGTGTAAATTAAATCTGTTAGTTTACTTATATTAACGCCCCGTTTTAAAGAAGAACTAGGGATATTTCGGGAGAAATCTCGTAATGACCGCTGTCAAATGACGAGGATGACACCTAGGCTGGCACCCCTCTCTCCAAACTTCCATACCACACCAACGAGAGGAGGTTTGGTCCCGATGGATTTAACGTGCACCAGACCCGCTTACACGATGGTTCTTCGGTGGAATCGGGTCTCAAACCTGAAATCCTCCTGTTCTGTTGCCGAGAACTTATCACTAATCCACCTGGTCCGTCATTTAAATCCGTTAACAATATGGCTGCCAAAAGTAGAAGGGAGTATATATATATGCTCAAAAGAGACGTTCCAAATACACCGATCAAGTCTGATCTCACAATCGAATTTTTGTAGAGCAAAAATGAATGGAATATTTCTTTGCAATGTAAAATATGAGCATTTAGATGTTATATATCAATAGCAGCTATTTTTTAAGTGTCTTAAGTATCATGAATTTACTGAAATAAAAGTTATCTTCAAGGATTGCTGAACAGGGCTAGTATTTTTATTTGTGCGAACATTCCCAAGATGGCATAGATTTTGCATCAAAAAATAAGATATTTACAATTTCGCAAATTTTACAATTTTACAAAATATATTTACAAATTTTGCAGTAATTAATTGATTATTTATAAAAAATATTAATCGTTTTTTACATTCTTGTGTATGAAGAAAGTAACATTATCATCAAAAAAATTCGAATTGGATAATTTGACGAATCTTTGCATTTTAAGACTTCTTAGATCTGAAAAACACCTTCTGGTTTATATACACAATAAATTAAAAAAAAAATGCTTTGAGTTAGAAAAAAATATAGTCTGAGGGTTTTTTCACATTATTTGAAGATTTCTAAAAAATTTTAAACAAAATCAATTCCTAGGAAGTCAATCTTTCCCACTTTCCGAGTACAAATGGCCACAATAACTACAAAACATAAAGATCTAGGAGTATAAGATTTGGCACGTGGGTTAGCATCTAAAATGTAAATCTCTGTCAAATTTGGAAACATCCGTTAAAGGGTTGACCGATTGTAGTCCGAACCTTCATAAGCATGCAGTTGCGATAACGCAAACACGCGATGCCTTAAAAACGTAAGAAATTTAGTAAATGATCTTGTGCCTTTAAATACAATTCTGTGACAAATTTTGTTTATAATCGGTTTGAAACAAAGCATCATTTTTTTCTTATTATTTATTTATTTTGCTTTTTTGTCTCTTGTTTGAATTTTTTTTTCTCTCTTACACATGCAAGTAAACACAATAACTCTAAAACTTAATAATATTCGATAAATGGTATTTGATATGTAATTTTGTTACTAGAATTCTAGTTACGTACCAATTTTTATTTGAATCGATAGAAAATAAAGAGATCAAAATGCATATCCATTTTTCCATTATTACACTAAGAAACATAAAATCCATGTGAGGCGCTCTGAAAATAAAAATCTGAGTATTCGTGAAGGTCTTTCCGGTGTTTCTGAAGGTCCACAAATTTATGCGGAGGCTAAATTATGAGGAGCAAGGATAATAGCTTCTTTTGAGCGTATGCGAGAATTTTGGAGCGATCACTCTTATTTGCTTTATGCATTTTCATTGAATAACAAAAGAGAGAGAGAGAGAGATCACTTTAACTTTTATTTAGATTACTAAAAGAAAAAAACCCCTACTCTGCATTATCAATTTGATTAAATTAGATAGATATTTAAATTTTATGGGATTTACTAAAATCTGTGGAAAGCATGTACTGAACAAAGAACAAAATGTACATGTAGTAAACTGAACTGCCTTGAAGATATTCTTCGTGAGCAAATTCATTGAATAATTTCATCATTCATTTAGAAATAAATTACCTATACTTCCAGTCAATGTCTTGAATTCAATTATTTTTAGCAAGAAAAGTTATTGCAGCAGTTTTTTTTTTTTTTAATTCCGGAAAAATCCATTTCTTCCATTGTTATTGCGGATATCGATTTCACATCCAATTACTGATTTCTTTTCCATCAGCTTGCCTTTGTCAAAAATTGATTAATTTTTGGAAATCTGAAGCGTTTGTGAGCTTTTCTATTTAAAAAAGGCTGTAATTGTTATTCAGTTTGAATTACAAAAACACAATAACTTTCTTGTGAAAATGTCTGCTTATTTCTTAAATTCCTCATGCAAAGAAAAAAAAAATCAACATTAGAGAACGAAACAAGTTTCTTGTTTGTACTGGAATTAGTTCATTGGTTTAGTTATATTAACGTCCCGTTTGAAGCAACACTTGGGCTATTTTGGGACGGACCTCGTAATTTTGAACTGCGGTCAGATGACGAGGACGACACCTGAGCTGGCAACCCCCTCTCCACACCACACCAGCGGGAGGGCGTTTGGTCAGGACGGATTTAACGTGCAACTGACCCCTTTAGACGACGGTTCTTCGGTTGAATCGGGTCTCGAACCTGAAGCCCTCCGGTTCCGAAGCCGAGACCTTACCATCGGGCCACCGCGGCCCCTTGAAATTAGTTCAAAATGAATATGCTTGCTTCTTCATGAAATTGTATTGACAAAGTATTTCATCAACTTCTGCGTCCTTATTTGTACCTACACTAATGATAAAAATAAATTTGCAAGAATGCTTTTTTTTTTTTTCGTAGGCTACAGCATTAGACCTAGAGCTGTCAAATTTAGTATCAATATATTTTGGAGAATGGAAATATGCGTCATGAACTGGTTTTTTTAAGAACATTTTAACTAGAATTTATTTTAAAATGTAGTGAGGTTTTAGCATTTTTCCGCAATAATTCCTTAAAATATTAAATGAATGCACAAAACAAATTTTTACAAAGCTTTGAAATTTTAAAAATTGTCCTTTTAAAGTTACCAATTTATACGCGGAACATTTTTTTTCCTCTAAAGTTTGGCAATTATTTAAAATATTTTTTTGCCTACTTTTTAACAATATATTCCATTTTTACCATGAAATTCAAACCGTGTTAATTTTTTCATTGACTGATTGTATTGGTTTGATATTTGTCAATACGTTTCTGATCCGCATAGTTTTCTTCCTTTGTTGAAAGCTAAGGAAGAAAGATTTTGCTTATTATGTATGCAATTTATGAGGATTCGGAAAATGAAATTACATTACAAAGAATAAAGAGCACTTTGAAATAGGTTATACAGAACGCTTCATTTTTTAATGGCATTATGATGACCTTGAACTTGACATGATACTATTAGGAGTGTTCATGTACACAATAAACAGAGCAAGTGTAAGGCAATAAAGAATTGGATCAACATAATATATAAATGTGTGTTTGTGTATTTCTGTCAATGTTATTAATCAGTTCATATTAATAATAATCAATTAATCATATTGATCTTTAGGTTTATGCATATATATCCATCTATCCATGTGTGTGTGTGTGTGTGTGTGTGTGTGTGTGTATATCTCGACCTCTTCATACAGATGGTCTGCGCTTAAACTATCTTTGATTCTTTGTTTTTTATAACACTACAACTTTTTTATTACAAACTTTTATCAAAGATATGCATGTTAAAACAATTAATTTAAAAACTGAGAAATTAAAAAAAAATTAAATAAGACAATCTGTATGGGGGTTAAGAATCTGAGTGGGGCTAGGAGAAATTATTTTATACTTTTTAATCCGTTTTAAAAACTTGGTTTATTAAATATTACTTAAATGATTGTATTAAATATTATTTAAATTTTAAATATTATTGTATTAAATATTATTTAAATTTTAAATATTATTGTATTAAATATTATTTTAATTTATTACTTGTATTAAATATAATTTAAATGATTCTTCACTTTAAATTTTTAAATATCTGAATAATTTTATTAGTGGAAGTCATAGCTTAGCAGATGTGATACAAATTACAGGTCACAGGAATCGTAAAATAAACTTTTCTGCTTTAGAAAGTGTTTTTCTTTAGATGTGCTTTTTTAGAAAGGAAGCAGGATGAAATACTACAACGAATTATAACATAAGAAAGTCTTTATTTTATGATCAAATGATGGAGTTTATCCACATCACACTTATCTTCAGAGAAAAAATGCAACTCAAGTTCACTCTCTTTGATAATATGAAGCAAAGAGTAATTATTTCCAAGAAACCTGGAGGAAGTTGATTTTATTTTACGAAACAGTTTCAGTGTAAATCTGTCATATCTTCTGATATAATCTAATTTCTATGATAATTTAAGGTACAAACCCAAAGAGCTTAAGGTATTGGGAGTTGATTTTTTAAAATATTGTTACAAACCTGCAATTCGGCTTCCCAGCATAGTTTATTCCATCAATAAAAAGAAAGTTTTACAGTCATCTGAATGGGACTAGCGCGTCGGAGGTCCCAGAGCTTGGCGACAAACTTGGAAACCATTTTGGCGACTTTGGCACCAAAATAGATAATACCCGAAACTTCGAGAATTTTCCCGATCCGTCCAGTAGGAACCGAGATACGCCTCGAACGTTCCTGATTGGTTGAGAGGATTCTAGCCCCGCCTCCTGGGACCTATAAAAGGGGCTGCGGCTGCCAGAGAGTCAAGTCCGAGTGTTGGGGGACGACGAAGCCAGTAGTCGGAAGGAGACGACGAAAAGTCAGTAATCCGAGGCAGAGTCGGAGAAGTAGAAGACGGAGTAGTCGGAAGCGACTGAGTCAAGCTAGTGCTGAACTGAGCTGTGCGCTACTGTCTGCAGTAGATTCTGGTTGTATGCTGCTGTGTGTGCTGTTGTATGCTACACGTCTCGGGTGAAGATAATTGTCTTCTGTGCTGTATATAGTTGTCGCTTTGTGCTGTACTGTGCGTCTTCGTGTAAATAAACGTCGTTGTTTTTATTCTACTTCTGCCTACTGATTTGAGCGTTCTCCACACCATATCACTCCCACTATCCAAACGAACCCCGGAATTTCGTAACAATATTTTCTTGTCAATAGAATACATTTTCTCTCTCTCTTCTTTTACATTTAAAATTTAACATTTAAGTTTTCGGAATTTTGAATGTAATTTTCTGTTATATATTAAAATTTAAATATTTAAAATTTTTCTATGCGATTATTTTTTATCCTTTTAATTTTTTTTTTGTTCATACTTTTGATTTGTTTAATAAAAAGAAAAACGTCACCAGAACTTGCACGGATTGGAATACAGCATCAGTAGGAATATTTATTGGAATACTGAAAAATTCTATGGAAACTTCTTTTAAAATTTTATGGCATGCACAGTTTAAACACACTTTTCATGAATTTTGTAGGAGACACAGTAAAATAGTAGATGCAAAGACAATAATCCATTCATGCAGAAAATAAAAGAGCATTGAAACTTGAAAATATGAACACGGTAGAATGGAAGAAAAGATATACATAGCTACCAGGAAAATTAAAATTAAATTTATCAAAGCAATTTTTGGAATAAAGAATGTACCGTTTCATAAATAATTCAGAATGAGATTTATTCCAACAATTTTAAAAGATTTTTTGTTTCAATAGAAATTGATTTTTAATAAGAGTGACACATAAAAATCCGAATCCATTTACTAATAGATTGTTTCATGTAACAATCGATATTGAATAATTTTTTCTATATTTTTATTCAGAAAAATTTTTATGGTGAAGTTTGCCAGACACATAATAATCCTATAGAGTTTTACATAATAAAAAATGAAAATGAATCTTGAGAAGTTGCATCATGAAAAAATTATTTTAATCATCAGCAGTTCATTTTAAAATTCCTTTTTCCTTAGGGGAAAGTCCCCTTTCCCCCCCCCCCCCCCACCAAAATAAAGCTTATCAACGAATTTAGTTTGAAATGGGTTTTCGATGAAATCGGGTCACGAACCTGAAACCCTCCGGTTCCGAAGCCGAGACCTTACCACCAGGCCACCACGGCCTGCTTATCAACCAAAACAAATCTAAACTGAAATAAAAATGGAAGCAAAAGTTCTCTTAAAATAATACATATAATAATAAATTTAAATAAGGTTATTTCAGTTGTATTGTGTCGTTTACTATTCTTCTTAACAGCTTGGCAGAAATTTTAATATTAACGATGATTTTGAAATTATATTATTGAAACATATCGAGAACCGAATTAGCATATTCTCTGCTGAGTGGCTTAAGACCGGTGAAAGTTCAAAGTAGGATGAAAGAAGTTGTAAAAAAAGAAGAAATGAAACTATCCTTGATTGGTAAGTGAAATTAAGGAATTGATTTACTATTTATTTACGACTGTTAGATTTTGAGAGACATAGAAAAAGGAATCCATCAATGTGACTCGGAAGTTAAATTAAAAGAATTTTTATAAATCGCTTTTTCTTTTTGCAAGTTTCATAGTTATAAGAATTTAATATTGTAATCGTTTCCTATTCACTTAATTATTCATTAGAATTATGAAATCTTTTATAATTGATTTCTGATTAAAGTAGATTATTTTAATAATGTTTGTGCTCTCAATTATCAATTAATATGTTAATTTAGCTAAAAATTGAATTCAGAAGGGTAGTGAAACTTGGAAATTAATTTAAGAACTATTAATTTTTATATTACATAATATATTTATTGATAAAATATATTAGATTGTTAAGCACAAAATAATGAAAATAAAATTATAATAAATGTCTTTTATTAATATAGTAGAAATCAAGTAATAAAACTTTTTGATTAAAAAAATTAGACAATATTTAAAATAAACTTGGAAGTAAATGTAATCATAAGAAAGTAATTCTTGAATATTCATTGTTTATAAAAAAATTAGAAACATAATTGAAATTTCAATAATTTACTTAGAGCCTTTCAGCAGAATCTCACGTATTTACTATTTTGCTACTTATTTTTTTGAATAAAAAAACATATATGATACAAAAAAAAAAAATAATAAAACGCCATAAAAAAGAATAAAAAAATATTCTTAGAATAGAAATATTTCTATTACTAATGCGAACTAGAGTATTTACTTTTCTGACAGAATATTAAATCTATAGATCATGTACAAATTAGAATAATTGTTTTTGAAAAGAAATATAGAATATTAATAGAAAATTTTATCCACTATAAAATTTTATAAACTTTTTTATAACACTGATGCAAATATAATTGAAACTTGCCTATTTTGTATAAGGGTTCACATCAGCATAAGTGCATTTGATTCCCTGCTACGGCTTAGTTATTTTGCGCTTTTTTAAAGTCACAAAGATATAAAATAAGCTTAGAAATAATTAATATAAAAAGAATTCAGAAAAAACATATTTTTTCCCCAATGCGCTTAAAAAGAAAAAAAAAAAAATGTAGGCAAATTTTTGGAGATGAAAACAAAAATTGCAAATGTGTTAGAAGCAGAAAATAATAAAAGGAAATTATAAAGTCTTGTGAATATCACAAGAAAAAAAAATTCAGACAATCATTATATATGATCTCAAACACATTATAAATACTATTATGACTTATGCCTTTTGTTTGGGCTTCCAGATGTTTCATAAATGTTTCTTTTCCTCCTTTAATACATAGCTAAAATCGTTTTTAAATAAAAAAAAATATATTTAAGTTTGAATTCAAGTGCTGAGATAAAGAATTCAGTTTAAAAGCACAAACAAATTGAATTTATTTCATTAAATCTATTTAGTCAGCGTTTTTCGAAATAAAATTTGATCCTGTTGATCATTCCTACTCGACACAACTCAAATAACGACAAGTGGGCTGCCTTAATATTGAAAATAGCTTTCAATAAGAAAGATTAATTAATCGAAGAAATAATGTGTTAATAATGAAGGTGTTTCTCAATATGTTTCCTTTGAAGAATAGTCTGTAGGAACCAAAATACATAAAAATTTTGTTTAATAGCAAAATCTCTGACTTCAGAGATTTTGAAATATGAATTGTTTGTGTTCTACAGCAAATTAGTAAAAAGGCTGAATGTTAAGGAGGGGTATTCTTCCCCTATTAGCACAAAATGTCCAACAACATAGCTGCGATATCTACAGGATGTTAGGCGGCATCCGGAATGTCGCACATCATCGTGAAGATATCATATAGTGCCCTGTGCTAATAGGGTCCTATCAAGCATAACATATTGTTCAAATTAAATATATTCTCGATCAGTACCTGAAGAAACCTTCTTAAAAATTGTTAGTTTTCTTTTTAGAAACCAAAAGAAGCAGGGATCGGTAACCGGATATACCCTCTTCTTTTTCATCCTAAAACAACAACAAACGATGAATTAGCTGATGAATTTCGAATAGTCGTATTTGATCTTTAGTAGGGCTAGAGAGCTCAGAAGTGTACAACACGTTTTGGATATTTTGCATGAACTTATTTCAGCTAGGATTTTTATTGAAATTGAAGTGACTGTGATTTTAGTTTTCACATTTTATTTGAGAATCTTGGAATTGTTCTCTGATCCAGGCAAGGGGGGGGGAGGGGCACTGGAACTGGGAAAACATCCGAAATCCGCCTCTTCTTCAATAACTAAAGCTAGAGATAAAAAAATTATTTTGGCTTGAACATTTCATTTAAGTTTTCTGAAAATAAATTTCAAATTAAATTTACTTGCTTTTAATATTTACTTCATGTCTTCATTTATTTTTTAAATTTGGGTCTCGTGTCTTTTTTCTATCGAAAATATGTGGTCGTGAAATTTTTCTGCATGAAAAAGGTTACAATTATGTTTACACATTAACTATAAATTTTTATTTCTTATGGTTTTTAAAAAAAGTATGCAAGTATACGATTGAATATGTTAAAAAAAGTTTTTTTTAACTAAATTGTAGATTGAAAAAACAAAAAACAAAAACAAATGAAAGAACTTCATTAATGACTTCGCGCCACATATTTTTATTACAATAGGTGGCATTAGCAATTTTTTAGAGAAATATTCAGTGCGCGCCAAAACTAACACCTCGTTATTACTGTAAATATTATTAATTTTCTGCAATAGATAATGTTTGAAAAATTTCTAATTTTAACTTAATAGCTAAACAAAACTGTTTACCATTTGATGTTTGAACGAAAATAGTAAGGATTATTAATTCTTATTTTATACTTAAGCTAAGATATTTTTTTGAACTTTATGTTATCAAATGCTTTTTTTAATATGATTCTTTTGATATTTATAATCTAACTTAAAATTTTTTTGATTAAGCAGTAATTATGTTCATTTATGGAAAGTTGCTTTGCTATGTATTCAATTAGATTTAAAAATATTTACGAATTTATTTATTTATTATTTTTTTTTATTTATTTTACACATATTTTGATGAATGTATTCAGTCTTTTTTTTTTTCCATGAAATAAATTTTCTCAGTTTTGCTAATTAATTTTTTTTTACCTAATTGTGTTATGCTTGCCATAGAATATTTCTTAGAATAGAGTATATTTAAGAGGTCTTCATTTTTTTTCATTTATTGTGTGGTTTAAAATTTTAATAAACTATTCTCAGTAAATTTTTGATTAAATGTTTCAGACTTTTGTTAGAAAATATTTACAGCTACCAGATCTTTGCTTGTAAGTATTACTGGATCTACTATTTTGAAGTAATTACAAATAAATATTAAAATTATGTTCATTTATGTAGTTCATGTTTATTGTTTGTCGGTTGGATGTGCTTTGTTCTGAGTATTTTAAAATGTTTATCATTTTTAAAAAAGAGCATATAAATCAAAGTTTTTAATAACATATTGTGATATAGATTCTAACAATAATTTATTAATTACAGATCCAATATTGATTTTATAATAGGAGTTGAAATTATCACATAATAACATTTTCTTGCAGTAATTTTAGCTGAGTAATTTTAGACGGTGATCTTTGATTTTATATGTATTCTTATTTTCCAGTATTTAATAGCCCTTTTTAGAAGTTTTCAAAATAAAAAAAGAAAAATTAAACTTGTTCTCTTAGATAAAATGTATTCATCTTGTCAAAACGTTTTAATGATTTATGTGTTATTTCTTTTCTTATATTATTTTATAAGCATACATATCTAAATTTATTTATACAGCATACAGTTCCCTAGAATTGTAGACATTTTCAGTGTAAAATTTGACAACTGCCTAAAACATTTACTTTAAATAACATAAAATTGATTTCTTATGCTTGGTAGTCTTTTGAAATATCAAATAATGATGAAAAAATATTTTTTCTAAATGTTTTTTGTTGTTAATTCTATGGATATAAAATTAATTATATTTAGCCATTATAAGATAATTTAATCTTTATCAATCTTTGCTGTATTAAACTTGGAAAACTGGAATATAATAGAGTTAATTGTATGCATTTCTTATATATTAAACTATTACATTAAATTTTCATTTTAGTACATTAAAAGTAAATTTTATTTACTTTAATTTGGATAATTGTGAATGAATGTAATAAAATTTGATGTATATTCATTTAAGTAATAAATAATTTAAGAAATACTAGTAAATATATTTCAAAAGACTGATCCTATTAATCCTATTATTAAACTAAATTTAAAGACAGCTATGCATTGTAGGGTAAAACATGTTACATTTAGGTTAAAAATATTTTTAAAGTTAATGTATTTATTTTTAAATTTTAGAATGGGTGAAAATCTTGTTTTAGTAGACTTTTGAATACATGGTCTATGTAAATTTTTGAATATATGTGGTATATTATTAGCATTATAAATGAATAAATTAATACAGAACTGCAGTGAATTTGAAGAATCAATGGTTAATGTTTATTAAATGACCTTTATTCATGAAATGTTTATCATTAGTAAACAATAAATTTGTGGGCTATAGCTATATTGTGCAAGTTTCTGTCTAGGTAAGAATTGTATCTGCATATATTTTTACAAATAGTATATTAATTTTATGTTAATTTTTCTTTCTTTTCATTTAGATTTTGGGTGTATATGAAACTTGACTAGGAATATGCCTTCGTCTGGAGAGAAAGGTAAATTCATTTGTTATAATTTAATAGTATATTTATGTTATTTTTATTATTATGTATTAATTAACTTCTGTTAAAATGTTTTAATGAACTTGGAAGCAAATGAGTGTTATGTAATATTTTATATTTATAAATGTTATGTAATATTTTATATTTTATATTAAGTTTTAGATATTTTCAGACATGTGTATGCTTTAAAGCTATTCTCGTATAGAAAATGATATTATATTGTTATAAATGCTTTGATTAAAAAATAGTTTTTAATTACTAATTATTCTCTAAATATTTTTTTATTATATTCTCATTTTAAAAATTTTTAATTGATGAAAATGTTACTATTCCATTCATGTAGGATTATCATTCTCAAAAATAGCAATTTTGATTTTCAATCATTCCAAACTAGCATTTCAAATATTTAAAGTATATATGCAAAGTTTTCAAATGCAAATAAGCTGTTGTCAACTAAATTTATGTGTATTATTAAAATATTATCTATAGATATTTCGTGTTGTGAAATTTTTTATTTGAATTGAAAAATCTTAAAACTGAAATATGTTTAGAATTCTATCTTGAAAATTTGTGGTGCCAATTACAAGCATATCATTTATCTGTAATTTAATTGCAATTTCATTACTTTATACGATTTCATTACTTTATAAACATCAATTGCCACTTACTCTGATGACTTTTTAATTATTTTGCAATATGCCATCTTTTACTGTGGAGTGCTAGTAATGGAAATATATAAGTTCTTCCAAAACTGGCCTTATTTTTCTATTAAAAAAAATACAAATAATTTATACTTTCATGTGTAAAATTCATTATTTAAAGAAATGGTTTTGGAGTTGAAAAGTAATTTTTATTTTACAGGATTGCATTTTTGGTTGAAATTCTCACAGTAATTCAGTTTAAAATTAAATATTTTTTATTTATTAGTTGGTTGTAACTAAAATATTTTGCTTTATATTTGCACAGTAATATATATCTCTCAGGCATTAAATGTATCTGAATGTAATTTCATATGGTTATATGATATATATATATATATTTTCCTCAGATGCTCCAGTACCTTTGAAAAATATGGATATTAAGTCAGCATTTTCAATGGCTGTTAATCGTAAGAGAAAAGCTTCATCCTCTTCTGTGCCAAAAAATCAGTCTAAAAATTTGAGATTAGCTGATGATAAAAGTGATGATATAATTGAAATTGTTGATGATAATGTAGAAATCTCAGCAGAAAGCAAGGAGAATACTGATTTAAATACTACAGACCCACAGAACACTTTACAAGCTGGTCGAAAGGTAACTCCGGAAGATTTAGATGCTGAAAATAAGAAGGTGTGTTCAGAAAAAGAAACTGAAAAAAATTCAAACAATGAAAGCATGGATGAAGATAGCTCTAATGAATTAAACTCTTCAAATTTGAATAATTCTGTAAATATTAGTGAACTTTCTGAAAATGTTGAAAGTCAGAATAAAACTGAAAGTGATCTCAATACTTCTGTTGACTGTAACAGATTAGCTTCTTCTGAGTCTAAATCTAAAAAAAGTTTGGAAAATAATCAAACGGATTCTAAGCCGAAAAAGAAGAAGGTAAAATTTTTGTCTTAATTGCTCATTGCAATTTCAATGCCTATTTGCTTTTTTGCATTATATTTTAGAGTTTATTTATTTATCCAGTTTATTTATTATTATTGACTGATTTAATTTAATCTAGTAAAGTAAACCAAGTCGATTGAAAAATAAATAAATAAAAGACAAGTTTTACTACTTCTGTTGGTCAAAACATTCTGTTGCTCCTGAAGTTGAAGTCACAGAGAAAGGGAAGATTACTTTCAATGAGACCTTTCAGGAAAGCTTTCTAGTATTGTAAGTTTATCTTTCACTTCAAAGAAAACCAATAAACCCTGCAATATCCAATCTGTTACCAAAGGGCTTATTGGTTTACTGTCTTTGAGTAATACTATTTAAGAATATGGTCACAAGAAAATCCAGCTTATCTTCCTCCAATCTGAATTACTCACCTATATGATAACTCTTTCATTACTAACATTACATATGCTTCAATGTTCTTGCATGAGCCCAACATCATGTGCACACATTTCAAATATGTAAATTTCCAATTTTCATATCTTGTAAATATTTAATGATATTAAAGATATTTATTAGGGAAGTTGCTGCTTTATGCTTTAAAAGGGATGTTGTGTCTTTGACGTAGCCAATAAAAGAATTAAAAATTCTTTTCGTGATATTTAAATTTAAATAATCCCATATTTAATAAAAGTCAGTTGCAAAAATATTTATGTACTAAAATGTTTCCATATTATAATAGTTCTATTATCATTTTATGTAGTTTAATTGTTAGCAATTAAATTTCATGTTCGTTTAATCACATTTTTTGACACATTGCAGATAAAATTTTTATTAAAATATTTGTTTTTGGAATTTTTTTTAGAAATAATACTCATTAATAACAATTTCTCAGAGTTTTGATTTATTCTATTATCAATTGAGTTTATTACTGTTATCTTATTTTTTTTGCTTATTGAATTATTAAAAATTCCACCACTAAATTAAAGTATGAATTTTGTGTAAGCTGTAGATAATAGAATACTTCCATTTTGTATAGCTGACACCAAATATTTGTAGAATTATGTGAAGAATTTTTTTATTAAAGCCAATAGTTAACTATTTAATATTTCTATATTATAGTTTCAAGGCTTCTCAGTTATATGGTAGGTAGCTTGTACTGTGATTTGTTTTCCCTCCAAATTTTTTTCTACAGAATTATATTTAAATGGGAAGTCATTCAGTCTAATCAATTTTTTAAATTATTTTTTTAAGTTATTACATGGTTTATCTTTTATTTGTATTTTATTCTATAATTAATTTAAATTACTGTTGCTGCTGGTAAATTGCTGATAATGTATAATGATATCATTAAAGACAAAAAAAAAAAGCTTATTAGTTAAAAGCTTATTGATGATATTCATTGACATAATATTAGTTTGAAATTTATTCAAATAGATATTTCTGTTTAAATTACAGAAATGCGTGTGCAATCTATCTAATCCATTTAAAGAAGCAAAGTGCTCATAAATATATTTTAATGTAATTCCACGAAAAGTTCCTGTATTATCTTTAGGCATTGTACCTTCTTTGCCAATTTTTCCATAATATTTTGTGAATTTTTTTTTCAAATTGATGATCAATTGAAGATGAATTTTAACAGTGTGATGAATAAAGAAAAATATAGTATTTTTGTCAGATAAATAGTTTTAAATTGCAGAAAAACAAATATTCCATTTAAATTTAATATTTCACTTTAATTTGTGTAATTTTTAATAAACAACCATAAGTGCACAGTACAAAGTATAAAAAATATTTAATTTTACTTTTCATTTGTTTTCCTTTTTAGCATCATATTATTCTGAATTTTTGCTTCCGAATTCTTTAAAAAATGATTAAAATTAAATTAATTAATTATTTAAGTGAATTTCATGTAAATGAAGACCATGAGAGAGTGCTTGTGGGAAATTTGCTCATATGGAGTCACATAATTCAGTAAACATTATTTTTCTACTTAATTATTAAATATGTATTTTATCAGATGTTTAAATTCAAGCTTTGAAATGCCAAGTGCAGATATTGATGTTGAATTGCATACATATTTTTTAAAATTTAATTAAGTGTCTTGCTATTGCTGTGTTAGCTTATTATCTGCTAACACAGCAAGTAAATTTCATTTTTTTCTATTTTTTTAAGAGTTTTATTAACATATCTATACATTTTTTAGAAGATGACTTCAGAAGAAGCAAAAGCTCGAGCTGCAGAGAGAGAACAAAAACAGCAAGAAAGAGTAATTTTTTTTCCCCCAGTCTCTAAATTATTATCTGTGCAAATATTGTTTAATGCTTTTGTCTAAAGGGTATTATTCTTTTTATATTAGTTAAAAAAAGGGACAATTGACACAGCTATGATTTCTTTTTTCAATAGACATTTTATATTAATACATTCATACCTACTTAAATTGATATATTATTTATCTCATTATATGGTTTGGCATGTTATTTTTGTAAAAGATGGTCACCTAGTGGATTCTTCTGTCATAAATATTTGTTGAAAGTTCATATAATATGAATTGGCACTAGTTTGTGGTTTTATCCTTATATATCAAAAGAAAATACTTTCTTATTGAAATTTATATAAATTGTAAAAAGATGCAATTTCAGCTAAATTTATCTTATTTTCATTCAAAATTTGGTTTAAACTGTTTTAAAATATTATTAGCAATTCTTTTTCATTATTTTAATATAAAATAGTATGTATGTATATTTAATGATGATAAAAACAAAGTGACAACAAAAAATTGAAAAGTAAACATTGAAGGAATATCATTGCATGATGCTCATCAGGATGAAAAAATATCTCTTTATGTTGAAAGTATAGCGTTTTTCCCATTTAAGTAGTCAGTGATTATATATTTAATAAATGCAATTTCTGCCCAAAAAGATAATTATTAAAAAATTAAATCAGAACAAAAAGAGGGAATAAATATTTATATACATCACTATGATTATTGGTGATTATACCTTGGATTTATCTAGTTTCCACATTTTTTTCTGTAAAAATTTGAGGATTTTTTCTTCTTCTTGGATTTATGAATTTTTCCCCTTCAAATTTTGTCTGTTTAGCCTTAAGATGATATCATTCACTTAACTAGAATTTTTTTTCCTTCAAATAATAGTTTACTAAATGTAATATTCTAGAAAATTTTAACTGCAACCTTAAATAATGGTAATTTAAAGTTTCTGAAAAGAAGCTTCATTTTTTTAGTTACTTTCTAAAATGGCAGCTATTTGAAAAGAATGCTTTTCAAACTTTTCGATAAGATTATTTCACATTCATAATTCTAGATGAAACACATAAATTTGTAGTATCCAACCAAATATTGAAGATTAATATCTTGTTCTTTAAGAATTCAATCCAAATCCCAGTTCCCTGATCGAGAAATATTGAAGTCTAAAAATATTTCTTTTGTAAGGCTTCCCAAAATCATGTTATTTAGTTGCATAATTTAGCAACACTTATTGAAATTAATGAATTACATTATATCTCTTTTTGAACATTAGCAACAAATGCAATTTGGTGTGATTCTTCTTTTCAATGGGTTTAACATGAATTTCAACCATGCTGTTTTATGAAAATGATGTGAATAAATTTAAAGGGCAAAATAATTTCATTAAAAGAAATTTTGGAAGATATTCAGGAAGGAGAAGAACAATTTATTTCTAAGGTTCTTTATATACTTCTGTAATTTTATTTATGCACAAGCTGTATTTTTGAATATGAATGTAACTTTATTGAGAAACTCAATATAGAATTTAAATTTTAATTTCAGACTTTATTAATTTTTTTAAATGTATATTCAAGGTCTTAATAAAAACTCCTAAGAGATATTAACATTTTGGCTATTTACATAACTGCAAGCATGTTGCCGATTTTAAATATCTCTTGCGTTTTTGTAATTCTATTAGTTCTTTTTATTTACCTTTTGATTCTGTCCTTATGATGCTTTCATTATATAAGAGGAATACTTTTCCAAGGTGAGTGAATTATATTCTTTATTAATGAAAGTGAAAGCATAAAAAAGAGATCAAGTTAAAAAATTTTATTAATCCATAACATAGTCTTTTTTATAAAATTAGATTTATGTTTTACTATAAATCCTTTATTAATAAATTGAATTAATTTATTTTTAAGATTATCTTTATATATTTTGAAACTAATAAGTTTCTCTTTTTTTTTCCTTTCATAATTTTCTTTGTGAGCTTCGTTTGATTTTTTTAATTTGTCTTTTAATTACTTATAAAATATCACTAAAAGAAAAACATTTTTCAAGGCCAACAAATTTTATTCATCTGATTTAAATAAAAACCTTAGAAGCAAATCAATTAAAATCAACCATAATTGTGCGAAAACACAGTTCCTTCTTTTATGCAAGCAAAGCAAAGCTGTGAAGATTGCTAAGAAACCTCCATGGAAATTGGTGAGTACCAGAGAGCAGGGGATACAGCCCCTTTGTTAGTGCAAATTTTGAGTAGGTCAACTTAAAAGGGAGAAAAAAATTGAATGCTTTCTCAAAGTCATATGCATTGAATTTGCTGATTATATGCATCAGAACATTATTTTTATGGATCTCTTAATCAAGTTTAGTAGTTTTAATCTTACTTTGCATGGTAAAACAATTTTTATTGCTTTGATGTTTATAGATAATTTGCTAAATGTAATTTCATTGATGATGCATTTTTTTATATAAACCAATTAGTAGCTATCAATTAATTTTTTACGTACCTTATACTGAAACGGATAAATTTTCCATATGCCTTAAGGTGGGGTTGGGGGAATTTGTTATTAATTATAAGAAACTAAGAATTTATATAAAATTAATTCATTATAAGAAACTAAGGATTTATATAAAATTAATTATAAGAAACTAACTAATTTATGTAAACTTTTAGATTGAAAAATTCATGCTAAAAGAAGATGGGAAATTGAAATGCTTAATGTATATTGCCAAAATTAATTAATATTTTCTCTTACATAGACCTATTTTTGAAAGTGGGGAATTATATGGATAATATTTGTCAAATTTTGGACATAGAGAGCCTAAATGTCAAGCGTATTACCATATATTAATTATTTTCATTAAACAAAAAAAAAAGTATTGAAATTCTTAGGTACAAATTTTAAGGCAAAATTATGGAATTTAGGATAGCTCGTCAAATTTGTTTGCTCCCCATAAAGTTTTTCATATTTGCAATTTCTATCCAACATTTATTAACATGGATACTTTTGATACTGTTCAAGTAAAGAAAAGGTTAATTGGAAACTCTACACCTGCATCAAAGTGTTAAAATTGAACTTTTATTCTTCAGCAAAACCTAGTGGAAATATAGCAATTCTTTGAACTATTTTTTAGCAACAATCCTAATAAAATTTCCTTTACAGATCAGTTTGGCATGGAATTAAAGATATCATTTGCTTTCTAAGCATTTTTATTATTAAGTTTTCTTACCAAATACAGCAATGCTTTTTTATTTGATTGATAGTTAGAATGCTAAATTACAAACTATGTGAAATTAGAAATTTATTGTGTTTTTATTTATTGCAATTTTTTTCAAAAATTATTATTATGATCTGTTATTTATGAATTTCTGATTTTGCAGCTTCTGAAAAAGCAAGAATTGGACGCTCAAAAGAAACAAAAGAAAGAAGAAATGGAGAGGCGCAGATTACAGAAGGAAGAAGAAAAGAAAGAAAAAGAACGTATAAGACTGGAAAAGAAAGAGCAGGAGGAAAAAGAAAGATTACAAAAGTTAAAAGAAAAAGAAGAGTTGAAAAAGCAGCGCCAGTTATTGCTTGAGTATGTTTATGTGTATTGATGACTAGTATTAATGAAGTCCATCATTGATTATTTTAAAGTTTGTAAAAATATGTAAGTTTTATTATTTTTATTCACTGAATTGATACAGAAAATGCTTTTTAATGCTTTTTTTTTAAATCAACAATTTTTTAAAACTTTTTTTTAAAATCACCAATCAATTAAGACATCAAAAATATTTCATTCCTCAATCTATTTTTTAGTATGCATTTTGTGATATTAAAAAAAAATTTACAGCTATTAAATTAAATTTTTTTATATAATTATGAAAGCAAATGAACAATGTCTTCAAATACCTTAATCTTGTACTTTGACTATATGTTGATTTTGCATTAAATATTTGCTTTCATAAAGTTAAAAACATTATATCAAGCTAATTAAATTATAGATATTAATTCAGAAATAATCGAGGTTGCCATAACACCGGGAGAACAGCCAAAATCTTAAAAACACTGGGAATTTAAAAATCGTCTAAAAAAAAACTGGGAAAAAAGTGGGCAAATTTGAAAATTTTCATAAAAACAGGGAAAATGCAAGGTATTTTCAGTTTCTTAGTTATTTTTTTCTCATCTGAATAATGACAATCTCTAACGATTGCAAGAATGAAAGATCGTAGTCATAGCTTCCTAGAAAAATAAAAATAAAACACAATACCATTTGCAATTGCAAAATTTCATCCTTTTTCTGTCTGTATAGATCATTCCAGTTTCAATCTTTTCCTTGAGATTCTTGAATTACAACTAATGAGCATGCTCAAGACTTCTGCAACTGCGCAAAGGAATAGAATGCATTTCTATGGTGGGATTAGCAACAATCAATCTGCTGGAGCAATGTGGTGGTGTTTAGAGTACCTTACTTAAGTTTAATGACTGGTTTGTTTATTATTTAAGAAACTGTGATCTTATTCATTGTAGATTAGAGAATATTTTTAAATCAACGAGCTACTCAAAATCAGTATGTAATACAAATTGGATGGCCAAAAAAGTCTCCTTATTTTGCTAAATGGGTTCGCAAAATCAATTTTTTGCATACTGCTTTCTTTGCCTAAGGCACTTAGATAATAAGCCTAAGTAACTTAAACATAAGAGACTTTATGCAAATTCAAAAGAGTTATCATTGATGCTGGACTTAGCATCTAAAAGGAATAGCCCGTCAAATCTGAAAATGTCAGATTTAATGTCCAAAAATAAACTTTCGAACTTTTTAGTTCAAAAACAATTATTTATAGCTGGATTTTTATGGACAATAAAACTTGCTGCATCACATTCTTCATTTAATTCATTCAATGATATATTGAAAATATTTTCAAATATGTTCACTGAAAGTGAAATAGGTAAAAAAATTTACGTTAAACCAAAAACATTTACGTTACGGATGAGGTCCATTAGTTCCATGAAACCAATAGCTGAAAAATCTGTAGAAATGATGCTCAAATTCTTGAATTAGCAAAAATGAGTTAAAAAAATAATAATCTTTCTTCATAATTTTTTTATTAAGTAATCATTAAGGCATTTATTAATAGATTCATTTGTTTTTTCTTTATTTAAAATTTTTTATTATTTATTTATTGAAATCTAAGAAGGGTAAATAATTAAAAACATATGAATTAGAAACTTCTTGAAATTTTTTAAAACTCTGACAATAAAATATGCAAAGAAAGATATTGAAAGATATCTGTAAAAATAAACTGTAATGAATTTGTTCATAAATCTTAAGTGAAATATTCAAGTACTTTTAAATTTAAGGCAACCACTAAGACTAAAGCAATAGTTCATTTTTAAGATCTTATTACTGAACTATTTTAATAATATATATTTGTATATTTTAATTTTTAGACAAAAACAAGAAGAAAAAAAGAAAAAAGAAGAAATGCGCCTCAAGCGTGAGGAAGAGAAGAAAAAAGCAGAAGAAGAAAAAAAGCAAGCAGAATTAGAAAAAGTAGTTATTGAAGAAAATTTAAATGATACACTTCTAAATGTGCATTGTGTTGTAGTTTAAGAATTATTTTCAAATATTTATTTTATAAATTTTTAACCTTTTAAGGAACAAAAAGAAAAAGAAAAACAAGAAAGAGCTAAGGCTGCCTTTTTTAAGTTCTTTAAAAAAACTATGCCTACTACTCCTGCACCACAGGTAATATTTATTTAAAAATATGTTAGTGTTTTTTTTAAATATTTTCTAAATATTGTTAAGTTTTACCATTTGATTAAAATTATAATTATGCTTGATCATAAATATCCCAAATCTTGACTGAAATTTGAAAAATACCTAGAGTTTTTATGTACAATTTTAACTTTATTTTAAATCATTAACATTAGACTTAAAATTTATATTTGCAATTATTATGGATTCAGAAATTTGATAATGACCCAAATCCAGATAATAAAGTATTGACAACATAATTAAGTTTTGTGAACTTATTTTAGTTTTCTCTTTTAGACATGAGGAAGATATCAATAAATATAACTAAAACTAGTATTATATCGTGAAAAAAATGTTACGAAAGGATTTGTTTTGTTGATTGAAATTAAAAAAATGTTTGTTAAAAACAGCTATTTCCGATTTAACAGTAATAATTATTTGCTAATTAAAAAAAAATAATTTACCAATCTTTGATAGACTAAGGTTAAATTGAGGCTGAAATTCATCAGTTTTATTTATCTGAGAACTGATAAAAAGACAGCTAAATGTTAAAAAAAATGTAATTAATATAATTATAATTTATATTTTTTACAGTTGTATTTTGCTAATTAAATTAAGAATCAAATAATAACATAGATACATTCTAATCCATCAAGAAACAGCAAGAGTTGAAATGAAAATCTAATAATCTGTTTACTTTCAGCAGATCTCTAATTTTTAATTAAAGCAAAATTTCAGGATCATAATTTTTTCTTATGTATGATTCTTTTAAAATTGTGATTGATAGTTTATGATATTGTATGTGCATCGATTTGCGTGTTATTGCAGCATTTAAACACCTTATTTTCTTGAATGACAGGTAAAACAATAGAAGTTAAAACATTTTGAATTTTGTGTCATTGAATATACTACTATAATTTTGAAGGGTATATAAATATATGACTAGAATATTATAAAAAATAAATACAAATGCTTGAATTTGTTATAAATAGTTATTTTTAATTTGAATCTTGTGTGTTAGAAATTACTTTAAAAAAATTAATTGCAATCACTTTTTTGACAATAAATTACTATTTCTGTACATAATACATAAGATATTTTTTGGGACATATTAATGATCCAGATTTCAACACTGAATTGCATGATTGCCGTATACATTTATTTGGCTGAAAAAAACCAATTTTAGCATTTTTTTTCCTTTTATTATTACCATCAGTTATTATAGAATTTTTATTATATATCATGAATCTTCATGTCATGTGTTAGTTTTTTCTTTCTTTCTTTGCCTTTATTGAGATTATGGGACAACTAGTGTATAATGATGCAGCTTTAGCTGCAAATAACTTATTGGTAATTCATTAATTTTGTACTAAAATATGTTATGTACTTGCTCAATTCTTGATTTTAATTTAATCAGTTTTTTTTAATCTCAAAAGCAATTGCCAACACCACAATTGTTATCTAATGTTCTTACAAATTACTATGACCTTCTTATTTAGAATATTCTTACATGGTTTTATCTTTTGAGCTTGCATGTGTTGCATTGTAGCCATCATTGCTTCTTATGCTATAAGAACTCTACTTTCTATTCTAATCCTTTTGCTTTATCTTTTAAAATTAATTTCACGCTTCCTTAAATAATTTTTTTTGTCTTATAGAATTTTCTATTTAGATCATTAAACCTAGAAAGACTGGATACAAAACAATATTAAAATAGCATATTTGTTCAATCATTTTTGACAAATGCTTAATGTGGTATGATTCCATTTCCATATTTGAGATTTTTTTTTGGTTGTTAATGTATTTTTTTATTTATGCTTATTTTAGCCCACTGAATCTGAAGGAGCTTTTAAACCATTTCAAGTTACTGAAGATATGACTCTGGCTCCTGTGGTGCCTGCAGCAGCCCAAGAGAGATTTGACAAAGAGAAGTTAGACCGTGCCTTACTGCAACAGGTTTGTGTTTATAATTCAGAAAACAAAGAAACTATTTTCCTTTATTAAGGCGTTAAGTTGATTGTATTGAAGTTTCTGTTTAATAAATATAATTATGTATTTGTGAAAGAATTTTAATTTTAAAATTTATGCTTCTTAGTGTATTATTAATTTTGGTAACTTCATAATTAAATTTGTAGATATTCCAATATCATACTACTGGCATGATACATAAAACATGTCAGCATTTATTACTATTATTATGTAGCTTCTCTCTATTATTTAGTATTATTGTTTGCATTCTTACTCTTACAATCTTCTCTAGTTTGACATATTTGATCAGGCCTTTTTTTCTTCATTTTTTAACAGATTTAATTTCCTCTTTTTTTTGACATTTAGACTTCTTTTTAACTTTAAAGTTTTCTTATAATTTTATTAAGTTTATGTCTATGTAAGATATTTTTTGAGTTTTAATTGCAAAATTATATATAAATAATGAAAATAAAATGCTTGTATGTGAAAAAGCTGCCTAATACAGAACCAGTTTATAATGAAAATCTTTATATCAAGTTAAATCCTTGCTTGTCTAAATAACTTAAAAAAATCATTTACTTAGCTTATTTGTCATAAAATTTACAAAAAGAAACATTTATAAATTATTATAGCTCTGATTTAAAACCATGAGTGGCTGATAGCATGATACTGAGAAATGAGGAATTTGACTATGAAGAGTGC
This sequence comes from Argiope aurantia, assembly GCA_026543865.1. Taxonomy (NCBI): domain Eukaryota; kingdom Metazoa; phylum Arthropoda; class Arachnida; order Araneae; family Araneidae; genus Argiope; species Argiope aurantia. The sequence goes on from JAPMOR010070257.1 coordinate 91,598, forward strand.
AGTATGTTTGAGCATATGTCTTCCCTCCTTCTCTTACCATGTATGAGTACTGACGGATGTATCTTTTCTAGCTATATTCATTCCAACTGCCTGCTCTGTTAGACTTAATTGCCTTTCTATCGTCACTGCATATTTCAATGAATTAATTTTAAATTGTTCGCATAACTTGTTTCCATATTTTTTTAAGCATAGGAAGACTACCTATTTTAAGCTTATTGCAGGCAACATTGTATTAAGTGTTGCATTTTAAATTTTACAATAGATGACTTAATGCACTTTTATGCAACATTAAACTGTTGGTAAGAACTTTCCATAAAAAAGCTGCCTATTAATACCATTTTTTATGTCTTTCATTTTGTATATGAGATAAGATAGAGTGCCATCTCATGCCATCATAGTGTTATTAAAAATGTAACTGTCTGGTTCATGATTCTTCTAGCTTTCACAATATTATATTGTTTCCTATTCCACATGCAAACTACATAAATTTTAAATAAAATCCTATAATTTTTTTTTCCTTTTCTTTTTTTAAGCTTTCAACAATTGCAGAACATTACATAATTAAATATATAAGACAGAAATGAAAATGATTTGAGTTTCATTCAAAACAATGCAAATAATGGTGTAAAATATTTAAAATATCTTTAAAAGTTAATTAAATCTATACTAAAGAATTTTACAGCAGCTAAATTTGTATCATTGATAAATATTTTTTTAACTTAAAAGCACTGTGAAAATAATTTCTGTGGAGGTGGAGGAATATTGCAGAAAAATGTCAAAAATTTAGTTTTTATTTAAAACTCAAATTAAAATTTAAAAAAAGGCTTCAAGATGCACATTTTTACCTGCCAGAGTATATCAGCTCCTGATCAAATGATCTGTTCTGTGTAGTGTCTATGTACACACATTAGTGCTTACATTTATAATCTATACTTATAATAAAGCTCAATATGTGTGTGTTGGCGCTCTACAGGCCAGACCATTCAACCTACAGCTACCAAATTTGGCACGTGTATACCTTGGAGGTCGAGAATGTGCACCTGGGGGTCATTTTTTCAAAATTTTAATTAGAATTTTATTTATTTAAAAATTAAGCTAAATTTTGGCGTGTTTCTGCTATGACTTCCGAAAATATTACCGCACAAAAAAGATTTGTACATCAAGTTAAAGATCAAAAATTTATCTTTTAAATGATACCAACGTTTTAACCTTAAAATTAAATTTCTATTTTTAATGAATTTTTAAATAAATATTTTAACTATTTTTCAACAATTTTTTTCGTACAAAATAAAAATAAAATTTAAGCTGCATGAGCACGTTTCACATTCATGGGAGAAAATTAGCTTTTTTCAAAGTGTTGCCATCACATTGATTAAAGCTCCAATTAAAAATAAATTAAATCTTTTTGGAAATGAAATCTGCAAAAATATAATTTCGGCACATGTCTGTAGAAAATGAAACAAATATGAAATATTATTTTTTCTAAAAAATAAATTCAAGAAAAATTATTTTATGATCTTTTACACTCTCTATATTATTAATCCAATAAGTCAGTTTTATTTTAAGGTAAGTTTTGTTTAATATGAACAGGATATCCATTCAAATCAGGGCCACACAACTAATTTATAAACCGTTAGTAAGACACAGATCTGCTAAAATGGTCTAAATGGAAAATGATTTTATTTTATGTAACTTGATTCAAAAATGCTCTAATAAATAACGAATTTTTTATTTTACATAACGCTTCTGCTGTGGAAATCACGATTAACAAAATGTTCTTGAAACACTAATATTTTAAATAAAAAGAGTTAATTTCCAATCAACTAAATCAATCACTTAAACTGATTTATGAAAATTTGAATATCACTATTCAATAAAAAAAGAATTATTTTTTGAGATATTACATAAATTATAAAAAATATTTTGTAGTTCATATAAGTCTTAAATACCGAGCGATTCTGTTTGCAATATTCATATTCAATAATAATAATAATAATAAATAAATAACAATAAAGATGATAAATAAAATAAAACGCTTGGTTTTATTAAAAAATATCTTTATATTAATTGCAATTTCATCATTTCCATTTTAAATTAAAGTTGAAGTTTTGCCAGAAATGACAACAAATTAGCAAAATATATATAGTAAATTGAACAAAACGATCTAAACAACAGTATAAGTTTGTTATGACTATTAAAATTGGAAGATAATAAATGTTTTCTTTGAGAATCTATTAAGAGACCAGTTACTTAAAGTATTTAATTCAAAATTGTAGAGTAATACTGGCAAACCGGCTGGTCGCCAATGGTGGCTAGTTAATACATAAAACATAAGAAACAAAAATTTGAAAAATATATGCTTGCACAATATGGAAAAAAGAAAGTGTAAAAACTAAATCTTTCCTCGTGAACAATATTCCTTGATAGTCTTTTCTTAATTTCTTTTTCTGTTGTTTTTGTATTTCAATTTTTATTTGATATACATGTATGTGTATGGTAATATTTTTTTCTTTCTAATTGTTTAGAGTTTAAATTTGATTTCCTAATTGTTACTCAACTATTGAGATTGAAGCAGTATGGACAATTCTGGTATTTTCCACAATAAACCCCTCACTTGCCCACATCTTTTATCTATCGAAGAATGTTTTTCTGAGTAACGTCATTGTGAGCTCCTCTTCAGCAAATAAATATTGCAATCCATCTCCTGAAATAATCTCTTTGGCTTTGCTTTTACTGTTGCTTAATAATGCTATTGTGAATGTGGGGGAGGGGAATCTAGAAATATGCTAGATATACATAATTTTACAAATATAATAAATATCTAGTAATTACTTAATTGAAGAAATTTGTGTAGTAAAATCAAGAAACTATAAAACTCAGGGCTGTTTTTTTCAGCATTAAAATTACCATTTTTATGCATATATACTATTAGCTCCTTTTAATAATAATATGAAATTATTGTTTATGTTAAATTTCTGTTCCCTTCCATCCAACTTTATATTTATGATTCTCCCAATAACGAGTTTTCAAGCATCAGGTTGTCATAGATATTAGGTCTACTGGAAAGTTCTGTCCGTTTTAGAATGAAACAAAGGAATACATTTTTTCATACTTTGGATAAACTTTATTGAATAATATAATTGCCATCATTATTTATGACTTCTTGCCAGCGTGATGGCAATTTGTGTATCCCATTTTTAAAAAAATGTCTTATCTCTAGAGGCCAAAAATTGAACCAGTGCTTGTCTGATATCTTCTTCGTTCTTGAATTGTTTGCCCTGCAAGAAATTTTGTAAGGACAGAAATAAGTGATAATCAGATGGTGCTAGGTTCGGGGAGTATGGTGGATGCGACAGAATTTCTCAGCCTAGCTCTGCGACTTTCTGACGAGTCCCCAAAGCAGCATGTGGCCTGGCATTGTCATGAAGCAGTATGATGTCCTTCCTATTGAACATCGCCGGCCTCTTTTCTTGGAGTGCTGTTTTTAATTTATCCAATTGCTGATAGTACCTCTCCGAATTTAGCATTTCGTTTGGTTTCAACAGCTCAAAATATATTGGTCCTCGAATGTCCCACCATATACACAGCATTTTCTTGTTCAGGCTCAACTTCGGTTTAGAGGTAGAGGGGGTAGGTTTTCTGGGTTCACAATATGCCCTTTTCCTTATGATGTTTTCATAGGTAATCCACTTTTCATCCCCAGTTATGATTGTAACTGGAGCAGACAGAACTTTCCGGTAGACCTAATATTTGTAATGCTATTTTAGAAGTCTTGTGCCTGTTTTGCTAATTATATACATAAATGTTCGTGATGAAATTAATCATTTTATATGTGAATGTCTGTTATACATGTAATTCCTTTGTTTCCTTATCTCATGAAAAGTATACAGTTCATTCTAACATTAAAATAGTCTTGTGCATTTTATTTGTATCATGTGAACATACTTTTATTATGTTGGCTGGATTAATACTCGGTGAAAAAAATATTAATCAATAAAAAATGTAATCTTCATATCATGTGCACGCAAGCATTTTCGGGGGGGGGGGGGACCTTACAGTATTAGTGAAATGAGAGAATAAACATAATCTTCATATTTTAGCAATGGGGGAGAAAAATGTAAATAACAATGAAAATGGTTTAATTTTTTTTCCAACAATGAAAAATACTGCAAATTATGCATTAAAATATTTTTTTAAAAATTATCAAAATTAAGATGGAAACATATTTTTAAAAAACTATATTGATATTAGAGGAAACATGATTTTAAATAATAATTGATTTATTTATTGAAAATGCACAAAATTAAATTTTTTAATTTATTAATATTTTTTAAAGAAATAATTTAAAAATACACATTTGCACCATTTAAACTGCATGTGTGCATTAAAATTGGTAGTTTTAAGAACTAAACTTTGCCCTATAAAGCATTACAGATGTAGTTTAATTGGCTTTAATGGCTAGTTTTGATATGATTTACTATGGTTATTAACATGAAGTGTGGTGAAAGCTTATAAGCCAGCTAACAGCTATGAGACACGAATATTACTTTTGTCTTGTGGTCTTGTTACTCGGCTGCGAACCACAAGGTCCCAGGTTCTATCCTCGCTCGTAACAATATGTCACGTTGGTGACCTCGGACGATGAACCTTCAACCTTCGTACAGCTGTTGTGGTGCCATCTACCCACTGCAACCCAAAGTCAGACTCACTTGGTGCAACAGCAACCACTCACCCACACACGCTCGCCATAACGCTTGGCACTCAAATGGTACAGGTGCATTTGACTCAACAGCTAATACATCACCACTCAACAGCCATATCATTCGTCTCACCTCCGACTTACTGGAGGGAGAGTACTGTGGTGAAAGCTTATAAGCTAACTAACAGCTATGAGACATGCATATTACTTTTGTCTTGTGGTCTTGTTACTCGGCTGCGAACCACAAGATCCCAGGTTCTATCCTCGCTCATCGCAATCCGCCTATAATAGCAATGTTCAATTCATAGAGCATAATTTGTAGTAAATTATTGGCTATATTTTTGTAAAAATTGTTAACATAATTTTTTTTAGTAATTCCTATAGTGTTAGTAGAATTTTTTTAAAAATTTAATTATTTAATATCTACTTTACTTATAGGATGAAAAGAAATTGTATATAGATATGTTAAAATCTGGGAATTATAAAGATGCGAGGCAAAGGAAAAGGTTGCGGCAACAAAGGGTATCTGATGCAGATGTTCTTGTCTTAGATAAGGAAGCAGCATATGAGTTATTCTTTACTGCTAAATTACTCCAGTTCTGTGAAAATGTTCGTCCTCCATATTGGGGCACATGGAGGAAAAAAAGCAAAGTTGTTGGTCCTAGGAGGCCCTTTGCCCAAGATGTAAGTATGCTTTTTATTATAAATTAGTTTTATTTCGTTTATTTTAACTATAAACTATTACATATTAAAACTACTGAATCTTTCTGCAGTATGTACGCTAAATTGCTCTTTCCAGATTAATCACTGTTATAATATTATCACAGAGAATGGTATAATAAAAAACAATCATATTTAAAATTTTTCTGGGAAATTAATTTATATCCATATAATTTAAAAAACTTATATCATGAGAATTTTCTTACTGGAGTATCTTGTTTTATAAAACATACTACAGGGTGTGTAGCGTCATAAAAAGTGCTTACATTTGAAAACTATTTTTAAGCACCTTAAAAGTGCTTAATTTTGAGAAAAGGTCCTTAAAAAGTGCTTAATTTTCTTGTGAAGAATGATGAAGCCTTTTCGTTTTGTCTTTTTTCCCCACAACTTGAATATGATAATTCGAAATCATGAACGTAAGCGCTTGTTTACCATTTGTATCAAAAAAGAAAATCAACAAGAAGGAAGTATTCAGAGGAAGAATTCAGGGGTTCCAGAAAATATTAAAATAATGCTTAATGATTCTTTTCTTCTTTTTTCTTCAGTAATGTTGATTGCCATTTATTAAAATACTAGAATAGTTATCCAGAAAGGGCAGTAGGCAATACGTACTGTGTCATACTTGTTGCTATTCGAAAAATGTTCGAACTTCTATTTTTAACATTTTAGATGTTGAAGAATTTATTTAAGTTATGCTTGGTAAGTAAGTATTTAAACTTGAATGTGTTTTTAAAGAAGAATATGCAAATTTGTCCGATTAGCGTAAAATAAGAAAACTGAAAGATGAATTTGGGCTTCAAAAAGATGGATTGAACATGGGAGAAGCTGCTCTAAAAACGATCATCATTCTTGTTAATATGTCATTTTGGAACAGTCGTATGTACAACTTGTTACAGGTATTCAATTGCACGATATTGAATTGTGATTAATTCCAGTATGTAATTATGGTCGTCAAGCATGTAAAATCTAGAATTATAAAATTTTAACTTGAAGTCTTAAATTTGCAATGATCCTGATATCTTTCATGGTTCTTTTTTTTTTAAATGTCCCTAACCATTTAAAAAATTTTATTTATTGGACCAATCTTGCCAGTTTTAGTTTTGACTAAGGAAAAAAAAAATGCAGGATCTGGTGCTTAAAAAATGTGTAAGAAATAAAAAAAAGTTCTTTGAAAGTTTTATTTTTCAAGGCTTAGATTCCATTCTTTTATAACGATTTTTTTTCTTATAGAATTTCTTTTTTTCATTTACACATCTCTTAATATATAAATATTTGTCCTCAGCAATGGGCAACATAAGGCTTTGAAGCTAGGAACATGAGATTTGGGAATTGATTTTGGAGGCATTAGCAGTCTGCAAAGAATGAATTTATAAAACTTTTAATTTGAAGTTTTATTTAAAAAAACATAGTTTTAACGTATTTTCATCATAACATCGAAGCATAGTATTGCACAAAAATTATTTTAACACCATTTTAAGGGTTACAAAAATAGCTTTTCAATTATATAAATTTTGTTCGAATCAATGAATTCTTTTCTTTAGTTTTAGTAATTTTTCAGAAATTAGTTTTGGACACAATTTATACATATATGTAGTATAAAGAACGTATAGTAATTGACAAACAATTTGAACTCGAGAATTTGACGAATCTCCACGTTTTACACTTCTCCCAGTTCGAAAAACACATTTTGGAAAATGTCATCTGTCTGTGACAAAGAAAAGTAAAAAAAAAAAAAAAAAAAACCCGCTTTGACTTAAATTGCTGAAATTTAGTAACAGCCTTTATACCAAATTTGTAGATTTCCATCAAATATTGAGTAAAATCTGTTTAGAGGAAGTATGACTCTGTTCGAATATTAGTTAACATGGTAATTGCAAAAAGAAGAGAACTAGATAGATTACATTCGGTACATCGGTACAGATTTAACATCTATAGTGATGGAACCTATCAAATTTTGAGGCAAATCCAACCATGAATTGACTATTTGCCGGTATGCACTTTCAGGAACATGTTAACCTGATAACTCAAAAATGCAGTGTCTTAAATATATCAAGTTTGGTATGTAATTTTTTGGCTGAAAGTGTTGTTTTGAGTTAAATTTTTGTTTTAATCAATTAAGTAGAATGCGTCTAAAACCAAATTGGCTTTTCAGGTACTTTCAACTGCCTCTCAGGGATTAATTGCCAAAACACTTGGATCACACGACTGAATCAGTAATAACGTCTTATTCACGCATACAATTCATTTTGGACATTATGTGATAAAATTTTGGAGTGACATTCCCTATTATTTATTTTCATTTTGCTTGTAACTACAGAATGTTTTTTTAACTTTATTAATTTGTTTCTGTTATTTATGAAAACTACGGTTTGCTAAAGCATTTTTATTTTTTCATAAAATATATATACCATTTCTTCCGTAATTTTTTTAAGCAAGAATATTTATTTATAGGTTTAAAAGGCACGTTTTCTTTAAATTTTAGAAACGTTAAAGGTTTAAAAAAGGCTTTTATTAAACTATTATTTTCATGATCAGTTTTTGCTTAATTTGCTGCTATTATTTTTTATTAAAAATTATCTAAAAAACTTATTTAAAACATGGCATTGTTCTATCATCAATTTCATGACAGTTTTGCCAGTCGTACATTGATAGCGATAGGAATGCTTTAGTTCTTACTTAGCTTTATGAGATTGCAAAGAAAATTACTAAATAGGATGAGTTAGTGCAGGAAGATATTTACTCTTCCCATCCCAGTCACATTAAATCTTATTTGTTGTTGCAGATATGAAAATCAAACACAAAATTTTCGATCATGCTATACTTCTACATCAATACTGACATTTTCAGAGATATTTATCTATCTAAATGAATTGGTAACTTATTAATTTTGAGAAATGTTTAAAAAAGATCACAGATCTTTATTGTTAATCATATAAAAATTGATCTAATTTTTTGTTATGGATAATGTTTTTTATTTTTATGTATAACAATAATTATAAGCATAATTTTACAATAAAAGACGTTGTGAAAATACAGAAATAAATATTAAAATGCAAACAATAAGCATTTCAAATTGTTAAAAAAATTTTGAGTGAAAACTATGTATTACTGTCGGGGGGGGGGAAATACTATGCTTAGAAAATACGCAGTTTATGCATGAGTGCTTATATAAAGGTGCTTAATTTTTTTTGGCTAAGGTGCTTAAAATTGCTTATTAAATACTTAATTTTTGTGGCAGTTTTACACTGCACACCCTATACTAGTTAATTGAGAAAAATCTTTTACACACTGATTTTTAATGACTTAATGTTTAGTCCTCATTGTCTGTTTGGCATTAGTTTCTGTCGTGTATAAAATAATTTTAATTACATAATTTTCTTTAAAGTCACTTAATATTGTTAAAAAATTTGGAAAATGTGAATTTTTGAATAAAATTTTGTTTACATTAACACACACACATACACACAGTATATAGAAATATTTAATTCTAAATTGATAATTTCTAAATCATTAGAGATAAACATATGTTTCCAGTTTGAAAAAGTGTTTTAAATGAACAAAAAATTTCATTTCGGGTTTTTGTCAATAAAATTATGAAATGAAAATCTTTATACAATCCCAGGATTAATAATTTTATTTAATAATCCTTGACACATTAAGATTTTAAATAAAAAAAGTTCTCTAATGTAACCAAAACTGACTAGGAATATCACTGTTTTAAATAATTTTAGATTATTTCTTTTACTACTTTGAGAAAAAACATCAAATCAGTGAACTTTGGTTCCTCAAGGTAATTGATGATGGATCTAAAATAATAAAATCTAAAGGCTCATACTTTAGTCAGCTTTTTTGATTCCAGAATAATAATTTTTTTTTATTTAGAATATTTGTGTTCAAGAATATTAATAATCATGACTGAAAAGACCAGGAGATTTTAAAAATTCATTTTTTTAAGTAGCTTATTTATTGATTAAAACAAAATATAATTCTTTAAAATATATAAAGCATTTTTCCAAGTGAAACTATACTTTATCTTTAATTGTTCAGAAATTAGCTAATGGACAACAATTAGAATGTATATCTTGCTTATTAGTTTTGCATCTTAGCTATATATTTTATCTTAATAAATAATTTAAATGTCTTTTTATTATCTTTTTAAGTCACATATCACAATGTTTCTGAAACTATGTTTTATCAAAGTTGGACCAAGTATTTTTACTCTCGACTCTTCAGTATTTTTATTAAGCAAAAATGGTCATAAAAAACCATTTCATCTTAAAAAAAATCTATATTAACTAAAAAAATTTTTTTTTCAGATTAAAACTTTTTGAACTTCTTTCATTTAATACTCTTTGTTATTTAATTCATGTTTTATTTGCATATTATTATTTAAATTGAGTTGCAGGCAGATAAATTTTAAGAACTATGTGCTAACATTTCATTTCCTGTACTATTTCTGTAGATTGATGTCCTTGTAACTTAAAAACATGACACTTTGTTTAAAGAAATAATTTTGGATTTAAAAGTGGTTAGGATTTGTTTCATCTAGTATTATGATTTTTTAAAATAATTTCTTTCTTTAGAATATTTTTGATTATGAAGTAGACAGTGATGATGAATGGGATGAAGGTGGACCTGGTGAAAGTCTTTCAGGAACAGAGGTATGTGGTATTAAAATGTTGCTTTAAATCAGTTTATTAACTTATATTTCTTCTTATAATAGAGGAAACATGGAAGTATTATAATAGTTATACATGATGAAAAGTTAAATTATAAGTTCCGTGTTTGTTATAGCAAAAAAAAAAAAAAAAAAAAAAACACGTGTTTAAGTGTTAAATGGCTGCTGTTAGGTTTGGATAGTCGAGATGTAATTTGATGTTTGAAACTGATTTGGTCTGGAAGTTTAAAAAAGTTGTTGTGTGAGCGAGAGATACTCGTTTAGACGGCATCATCATCATTTGACAACATTTTAAAGTTGAGAGATTTGTACCATAATATCTAATTATGTAGCTTCTATGTGAATCTTTATTTTAGTAGTGAGATGACCTAAGTTTTTTTTAGCCTTGAAAATATTACTTTTTACTATTGATGGAGCATAGAGTAAAACACCCAACTCATCCAAACATTTATAATTTGCTATTTTCAGTTAATAGGGTTAATTCTTTGAAAATTGAATGATAGCTGCACTTCTCATCAAACATAAATTTTATTAATGACAACATGATTTTTTTAAATGTTGGCTTGACAATATTTTTTGTTTTAACCATCCTGTCAAATCAATACAATTTTAAAACCAAATTTATCTCAGCACCTCAGATTTTCTTAAAATTTGGCACATATGTAGTATTTTTATATACCTGAAAAAATACCAAATTTCATATTTGTTTTCACAGAAATACAAAAGTCGGCATTCTAATGTTATGCAGCTAAATGCCGAGTATTAATAAAGAGTTTTAGTTAATTTTTTTATAAAACAAATAACCTGCCATTATTCAAAATGGTAAAAGTGAATTTTAGTGTGCACCCAGCTGCGCCAACAATGCCAAGTCACCAATAAAGATGGCGGACAAAATAAACAAATACTTCCGCGGAACAGTTACAGATACCATTTCCCGCCATCTAATTAGGACTTTTTACTGATAAGTATTGTTTTTTTTTCTTCAATACTGCCCGGTGCCTTCTACAGATGTCTACGGCATCTGTAGAAGGCACTGGGCAGAATTTTTTAACTTAAAAAAACATCCTATGGCTTCGCTAGCAGCGGCAGCAGGAACTTAGTAGCTTCGCTAGCACATTGAACATAAGGACTGTGTGGATAACATGAACTGTACATAATCAATTGAAAAGAAAGAATGAAGGATGTTGTACGAACGGATTTCAGAGGGAATTCTGCCCGGTGCCTTCTACATAACCAAGAGAAAAGAATAAACGGAGAAATAAGCAATTGGAACATTCTCCATACAAAATTTCAAACAAACATACTTTTCTCACCTTCACCAACTCGTAAAAAAATATATTCCACTCGCCCTTCATCCATTCTGCCGGTTCGATATCAAACCATTCTGAATACAAAATTTCAAACAAGCATCCTTTCCTAACTTCATCAACTTGTAAAAAAAATATATTCCACTCACCCTTCATCCATTCTGCCGGTTCGATATCAAACAATTCTGAATACAAAATTTCAAACAAGCATCCTTTCCTAACTTCATCAACTTGTAAAATATATATATATATATATATATATATATATATATATGCATATTTAACTCACCTTTCATCCATTCTACAGGTTTGAAATACCCCTGACATAACAAATTATGAAAGGAACCAACCGTTATAACACCAAAAGAATTACGAGAACTGCGAAGAATTCCATTGCAGCTGTCTTTTAAAGTGAGAATGCAGACGATTTTTTTAAAGCGCATACTGACAGTTAAAAATTGCAAAGGAATAAATATTTTCTGTTCGTATTCACATTAAAAAAAAAAGAAAGAAGAAAATAACTTTTAATTATAAGCTTAAATTTCTTTATTTAATAAATTTTAATTATAATAAAGAACAAAATTAAAATCTTTAATCAATTTTTTTTCATATTTTTACTTTAACATTTTTCATAATGTAATTGTAGTTTATGTACAACTCAACCATTGCACAAAGTAGTAAACAAAACAGCAGTACAGTTGCTATAAGAGGGATCCAATGGGTGGCAATATTGGCGACAAACAGCTGGTGCACACTAATCTTCACTTAGGCCTTCAAAATTTATATTTTGTAAGGCAGTTTGCAGTGTCACTGTTAATGAAATAAATTGAAAATTTTAAAAATATGTGTTTTAAAAAATTATGGAATTTTTATTTAAATTTTCACAATTTTTTGTTTTATAGCCTGTATGTTATATACCATAGAAAAGAATTTGAAAAATGCTGTAAAATGACTCTTTTCTCTTTAAGGAAAACTGCCGGAGAGGGGAAAAAACATCCCATTCACCAGTTTTTGAGATTTGCAGAAACAAACTGTTTCCTTTTCTCCTAATAAAGCTTTTAAAAGTAAAAAATGATCAGACATCTAAATTGAGAGCAACTTCGTTCTGTCCTTTTATTTTGACTCTGATTTTTACATGTTGCCACTTTGAAAAAGTGAAAGTACTACAAGAAAGTAAGACAATGTTTCAGGCCTGCTTTTATCAGTTCAGTCTCTATTAACAATCCTCCCACCTTCTGATTAATGATAACATAAATTAATCAAAACACTAATGAAACAATTATGAAGCTAAATAAAGTTAAATAGTTAAAAATTCAATTCTTAGTATTTAAACTTTAAGTTTACTTAGAGTTCAAGTAATAAATCTGGATGGGAGTTTAATTTGTCTTCCAGATCTAGACTTCTGGGGCAACTCTGGAAGATAATTGTTCATTGGTGATTCAGAAATTATATTTTCCTTTTCAAGTGTTCCAGTTTCATTTTTCTCATCTGACTTCATAGATGAAGGTATTTCGAGGGAGAATATTTTCTTTATTGGTCAAACTAATTCTCCGGAAGCGGTTTTGACATGAACAACACGAATATAGCCGTCTTTTCCTGGATATATCTCAGTCACTGGCTAGAAGCCATAGCACTTTGCGCTTGTTGTCACACTCGATGAGAACTATATTCCCAATTTTAATCTGTTTAGAAATTAACATTGTTGATGGATGTTGAACCAATAAGCTGAGATATTCCAATCTAAATCTTCTTAGAAGTTCTCGCACACTTTGAAGATGTCTGTCTCTTATTGAAATCAATTCGATCTAGGTGATACATCGGGTACACCAAACTCTGGAATTTCACTTAAAAACAAGGACGGTATCAAAGGAATGAGATCGTAGATCGTCAGAGTCCTCTGTAACATATGTAAGGGGTCTGGAGTTTGCATTTGATTCACAGTCGCACAATGCACTCATTAACTCTTCATAGTTTAAAGACACCTGGCCCAAGATACGACGTAAAAGTTTCTTATCATTTGCACAAGTCGTTCGCAAAAACCGCCCCACCATGGTGTTGCTGGTGGGCTAAACATCCAGTCTATCTTAATTATGGCAGCTTCCCTTCCAACGATATTCCAATCAGTTGACTCAAAGAGATTGTTGGATCCGACAAAATTACCACCATTGTCGCTGTAAATTATTGATGGCCATACTCTAATCCGCCACCCTCTAATAATACTTCTAAATCCAAGTAAAAATCCCTGAGTAGAGAGGGTCAAAATCAGTTTCAAATGAACTGCTCTGAAAATGGCACAGGTGAAAATTATGATCCAGGCTTTACTCTTGTTCAAAACTAGTAGAGCAGCTAAATCTACTCCCACAATTTTGAAAATCTTAGCATCTCTAACTCTAATTTCGGGCAGAGTAGTTGGCACTGTCTGCAGTCCTTTAGCTTCATGCCTTCTGCATCTAACACATCGAGATAAAGCTCCTCAGTTAGTTGATCTGCTTTTGATAATCCAAAAGGTTTCTCGAAGTTTGGAGATTAATATATGTATCCCAGCATGAGACAAAGAAAGATGTTTATGAAGTATCAACTTCTCTACAACTGCATGCTTGTTCGGAAGCAACATGGGGAAAATGAAATTGTGATGGTCCTTTCTTTCAGTTAATCTGGTCTTAACACGTAAAATGTCTTCCTCATCTTTGAACACTCTAAGTGACTTCAGCTTCTTTATATCTTCTAAAGAAAATGAATCGTGTTGAATAATCTTTACGATAGATTTCTCTGCCATTTTTAGCTCATTGACCTTTAACTCGCCATCTTCTCTTTCTACTTTTGTCTTCTGGCAATTTCCTATAAATCTGCGTATCCAAGCCATCATTCTTAGTATTTTCGTGTATTTTGAAAAGTGAAGAAAAATCCTCAACATGGCTTAATGACATCATTATTTCTATACATTTTTCTTTGTTAGCCTCCACTTTGTCATTGATTGGCGCAGAATGAGTCCATTTTTCTTCCGACAATGCCAGCCAATGAGGCCCCTCCCACCATCTAGATTCAATAAGATTCTTCACTGAGCATCCTTTTGATGGCATGTCGGCTGGATTTTCTATACCAGGTATATGGTGCAAATTTCTAAAGTCTGTCAGGTTCCTAATTTCTGAAACTCTGTTATTCACAAAAGTTCCCCAAGCTTCTACATTCTTTATCCAGAAGAGTGCTGTCGAAGAGTCGGTCCAATAATACTCTATTGAAATTACGACCTTGAGGTTCTTCTTAATGGATTAAGCCAATCTCGCTCCAGTTTGACAAGCAAGCAATTCAAGTCTTCGTATAGTTGTTTTCTTTAATGGAGCTGCTCTGGCTTTAGCTTGCTATAATGTCACTTTGATTTTATCTGTTTTTTGGCTTCTTAAAAATACTACACTCGCATAAGATCCTTGTAAAGCATTGGAAAATGTATGGATGCTAAAAGACTGCTCATCGGTCTGAATAACTTGTCTAGGAATCTTGACTGATGCTAACAAAGGCAATTCTTTAACCCATTTCAAGAATTTTCTTTTGATTTCCTCAGGCAGCTCTGCATCCCAGCTCAATTTATTTTCCCAACTATTTTGCAAGTATAACTTTGGTCGAAAGGACAGCTAAAACCGATTGATTCGAAGATTCTCTGTGCAATTGATAACACGTTTCGTCTTGTCACTATGATGTCATCTAAGTCGACATTAGGTATGTCACAAAACAGTGAATCTTCAAACTTATCCAACATAAGACCAAGAATCTTGAGTGGTTCACTTATTGTCGATTTTGCATTGCTCTTCTCTGTCTGCTCCCCACCCTCTCAAGTCGAAGTTACCACTTGCCATCAATCGAGTTGACTTTGTAATAAAATCTTCTGCTTCTTCATTCGAATTGAATGAGGTAACACAGTTATCAACATAAAATAAAGATTTCAATTTTGAAGTTGTTTCTTTTAAAGGAATATCACACTGATCCAAATGTGAATTAATCACTGCACCTAATAAAAACTACTCTGCAGTGTCGAAATTCTCTTATTTCCTTTTGTTCAGAGTCTTTCCACCACAGGAATCTCAGAAAATCACGATCATTTTTTTGAATAGATATCTGAAGAAAAGCTTTTTTGATATCTGAAATAATTCCTATTTTTCCTGGTCTAAAATCAAGCAGCAACCTTGGTATTAATTCAATTAAATTTTCACCTTTTGCGAGACAGTCGTTAAGGAAAAGAAACTCCTTCTGCTTACATGAAGCGTCAAAAACTGGTCTTATGGATGTTGCAGAGTTCTCTTTGAATATCGGCCTGTGTGGAAGGTAATGACTGTGCAAACGTTTCTCCTCTTCTGGTACTTCTTTGATTATTTCGGATTTAACCCATTCTTCTGTTTTATCTTTCAACACAAGTTTCTTCTTTTCGTGGAAATTAGTCTTTTTTCGCTACTTCTCTATTACTGGGTAATTTGTCTTTCTCATTAATCCAAGGTAAAGAGACTTTATATCTATCATCTGCCCTTTTTAGGGCCTTGTGAAAGTGATCGCATACTACTTCATGTAATTCAACATCTATTTTCATTGGAATCTGTAATTTCCAATGTCTCGAGTTTCCACAAGTTTTCTATGTCTCTACTGTGAACCAACATGGACGTTATCAGGGAGGACATAGACACATTACTTTCTGAAGTATAATAATTTATTCTACCCATAACTGTCCATCCGAGCAAAGATTCCACAGAAACCAATCCGTTTTCTAATTTGTGAACTTTTCCTGTCAACAACGCACTTGCGACGTTTGCTCCAATAAGGTTTTCTATTTTCAAATCTTTTCTTCCAACATCAGAGGCAATGATACCTTTTTGTTTCATTTCTTCTATCCATGGTCCAGGCTGCAAACTGGTCACTGCTCCACAAATATTTAATTGTTCCAAAAGGTTTAATCTTCTAGAATAATTGCCATATAGGCTACTAAGAGACACTTCATAATGTTTGTGGGTCTCTCTTTTTGTTGTGGCTCCTCCAAAAAGAGCAAGAATCAAAGTTTCTGTTCCATTTGAATGGCACCCAATTTCTTCATCCGTTCCTTTTAATATATATGAACGCTGTGATCCAGTGTCAATGAGTGTCCTTACCATTTTCTGCCTTTTATTGGATTCGATATTCAGTTATAAAGTTTGAAGATACACTTCATCTAGATAACTAAAATTGGTACTTGCAGAAGATACCTTTTGTGCATTCTCCTCCTTAATTTTATCATCATCTTTCTTTTTACATGTTTGTAAGTCTGGACACATTATAGCCCAGTGTCTTCTTACACATATCAAGCATCGAACAGTTGACCTACATTGCTTGGCCCTATGTCCAATTTTTAGGCAGATGAAACATCCATTCTTCTTAATTTCATCATTCCTTTGAGTTAAAGTCATTTTTTGAACCACAAAACAATTTTGGCTTTCATGTTGTTTCTCATAAGAAATGCAAGAGTTCTTTTCCCCAAGGTTAAATGTTTTCTTATGGCCTGATAATAATTCATTCGCAGTAGGCACAGAATCTTCATTTTGGAACCTTTTATTCCTTCTAACTTCGTTTCGTGCATCAAAATCAAATTTAAGCCCAGCTTTTGACAGAGAAATTCTCTGTTCTCCCTCAACTTCATTTCTCAAAAATAACAATAATTGTTTTAATTTTTCGGAATAAGTATTTTCTTCTGTAATTATTGATGCTTGATTTCTCAGCCAGACTCTTAATAACTCCTCGGGAATACACGATTCAACGAGTGGAAATAACATGGCAGAGTATTTGTCGCTTGTCATTCCAGATGATTCCAATGAACGCAAATAGGATTCTAATTTGTCGTACAGCTCGGACACACTGCACCTTTTTCTTTGCTCAGTTACATTTTTAATAATTAGACTTAACAATTCTCTTATATAAAATTCCACTAAAAGCTCTTCCCGTCCGAATCTATTTTTCAAGATTTCTATTACTTCGTCATAATTTTCCGCAATTGCTGAGAAACTATTGACAATGTCACGTGGTCTAGTACCAGGTATAGTAGCTTGGATCAAGTAGTGAAATTTGTCTTCGTTCTGAATTTCTTTATCATCATGAATTCGTTGGAATTGCCCCCAAAATGGCAACCTATCTTTAATGTCCCCACCGAATTGTTTTAATACTATTTCAGACAGCTTGAGTTTTCGTTTGTTTAAGTTTGGAGACACACTGGCGACGGATTGTGCAATTTGGCGGGAAAAGAACATTTCAACTTTAACTTTCATCAAATCTAATTATTCTTTGTATTCTTTGATGCTTTCCCATTCACTGTTAAACTGCTCTTCAGAAGAATATTCTGAATATAAAATTTGAATATCATAAGAGCGAAGTTTGTCCGATAAACGTTCTAAAGTTGTCAATTTTGATCTTATAAATTCTTCGTCTGGGTTTTCTTTATCTATTTCAAGTTTAATTCCATTACATATTCTCGTAAAAGACACTCTAATAGGTTTTCGTCTCTGAATTAGTGCTTCCATTTCCATAAACTTAGACAAAACACGGACGCAAAATGTAATAGATCGTCTGACCTTGAATGCTTAAAGCATCCGTTACTAAAAGATTAATAAATTGTCTGACCTGTATTTTTCTTGCTTATTTTCATAAATCATGCACCGAGATCACCAAATGTTGAGATTTGCAGAAACAAACTGTTTCCTTTTCTCCTAATAAAGCTTTTAAGAGTAAAAAATGAGCAGACATCTAAATTGAGAGCAACTTCGTTCTATCCTTTTGTTTTGACTCTGGTTTTTACATGTTACCACTTTCAAAAAGTGAAAGTACTACAAGAAAGTAAGACAATGTTTCAGGCCTGCTTTTACCAGTTCAATCTCTTTTAACACCAGTTTTGGGTCAGATTTTTAAAATTTTACATATCTGTAATTCAAAAGCCATTTGAAATATCTATATGAAATTTGGTAATTTAACATTTCTATATAAATAGTGCATTTATACTGAATTTTATGAAAATCTGAGATGGAGAATTTATAGAATGTGTTGAGTTGATAGGGATTATACCCCATACTGTTTTAGTACTATTTGTTTCCTAGACATAAAAACCAATATATTTATTAGTGGAAATATATTTTTGATGTATATCCAGCTCATTAAAACAACAACAACAAAAACATTCTCATTTCCTTTTGTATTATAAAGTAGTTCCCCCCCTTCTTTTGATAAAGGAACTGTGTCGAAAGTGTAATTTTATAAACAAATTAAACCAATTAATGGATAGGAATATGAAGTGCATTTTAAAAATTAATATTATATCATATTTTCTGTTTCTTTAATTTATTGTTTTGATCAGATTAAATCATTGTGATTTTTCCTTATATGATAGATCACAGAAAAAAGATTCTATTTGAAATTGTGATTTCAAGTAGTATATGATGAAAAATTAATTGAAAAAATATTTAGTAATGTATTCTGTATAATTTGAATGATAAATTAGGAAGCTAATTGAGCATTCTTATGTCAGATATAGAGTATTTTAAAAGCAAACAGCAGTTACATGTTTACTAAACAAGAAGTATATAGATTACCTTTTATTTTTCCAATATTGTCTTAAATCTGGGCATTATTGAAACAGTTTTAATTTTTATCATTGATATGGTATGGTTTGATTAGCTTAAATTGCTTTTAAAATTCTGACTTTTTTTTTTTTGTTTCTATTTTAGAATGAAATTGAGAGTGAAGATGATTATGAAGTTGATAATGAATTCTTTGTACCTCATGGATATCTCTCACCAGAAGAAGAAAAAGAAGAGGATGAAGTAAATGTAAAATGTTAATTTTCTTACTCTAACTTATTATAGCATTATTATGGGTTTTTTTTATTGACATTTAATTTTTTAAAATCAAAATTGAAGGAAATGCTTTGTTTTCATAACAAAATGATTATATCTTGGAGAAAGTGCATAAGGTATTTCTTAAGATTATAAAATTCATTATTTGAAATAAACAAAAAACTTAGAACTGTTACATTCTTGTTAATGTTAATAAATACAAATATGTTATGGTGTGTTAACCATTTAGACAAGGCAAGCAAGTTTGAGCTAACTGATTTTATTTACAATCGACACACACATGCATGCACACATATATATACACAACATGATTAATATAAAAATGGTGGTAATAAACAAGGTATGATACATTACAAGTTTGATACAATAGTGGTAGGAATGTTGTATAGCCACATATTCTATCTTTATAGCAATTCAAAAATTAATTTTATTACATTTAAGATTGCTTTGTTTATGAAAATCAATATATTGGAATGCATTACTTTATATTGAGCATGCAGAATAAATGTTATGTTGCTATTTATAAGAAATTTAAACACGAAAAAAAAATAGGGGGAACATGTGAGCAACAATTTTGAAAACATTATAGAAAAATTGTAATAAGATAAAATTAAATTTTTAACACATTACTCAATAAGATTATGATTTTCCTCCTTTACTTTAATCATACTTAAATGAAACAAAAAAGCGGATAGAAAACTTTAATAATTTTAATATGGCTGATTATTTAAATGAATAAAATTATTGATTAGTTTAAAAAAATTAAAATTATTTCAAATTTGGAAATTACAAACTTACTCAAGCATGAGTTGAGCTGCCTGATTTACTTCAAATATGAGATTTGACATAGACTTAAATGTAGAAACATTTTCAACTGTTCCAGTGTTATCTAATTCCATATTGAATGTATTATCATTTCTAAATCTATGTGATTTGATCTTGACATTCATTGCAATATGCTGTATAAACTTTTTTTTATAACAAAGATTCTAAATTCTTTTAAATTCAGAATTTCTGGTTCTAACTTTGTGTTAGCACTCAAACCATTCTTTGGTATTTTTTGATGAACATATTGTATCATTTTGCTAAAATACCCAGTTTACTTCTGAAATGAATCATGAATAAGATAAAGAATTAACCTATAGATTTAATTGACATTTTTTAACTTCTTGCCTTCCATTCAGAAAGGCTAAATCTGCTTTACCACCCATAAGAAAGTTAGATTAGATCACCAGAGAACCTCCACCCTAATTACTTTTTTTCCTCTTTTAATTCCTCTTGTCTAATATTCTGCTAATGATACCTTAAGTTGTCTGAATATTTTGCATTACATTTTCCACTTCATTTCCTATGACTTGAGCTGCTGTGCAAACAAAAATCGGTACTTTTGGAATATCCTGTCGACCATTTTCGTACTTTGGGATTATCCTGTCGGACCATTTACATACTTTGGGATTATGTCGTCGAACATTTTCGCCAAAATTTTTCATAATGATGGCGTCAAAGGATTTTTGCATTTTTGCCAATCCTTTGACGCATTTCACACGGATTGACGCATTTTCGCGAGTGTTGGCAGGTTGACGGGATAATCTCGAGATGTCCAAAAAGTCTGTATGTCCTTATGGTAAGCTTTAATTTTGCATTAACTTTCATTTTTTTCATGCTTGGGATTTTAAATAGAGTAGTCTTACAATTCAAGAGGCATTTTTAACCCTTTCACCGTCCTCTCCTGTCTGCGAAAATTTGTTTTTTCTCTGTTTTGTGCCGCATTAAAACAAACAAAAATAAAAATTTAAAAAAGTAAATATTTACAAAGCATTTTAAATGCTTAAAAACTTTAGGATGTAGAAGAACGCTTGAAGTGCACTACAACCACGCTACAGAAGTTTCACTCGAACACGCTAGATGTGTTGTGGTTAATGAAGAGGTTAATCAGCTTGTCTGTAAATAATGCTTCTAAAAGAAATACTAATAATAGAACCTGTACATAAGATAGACCTTTGGTCGGTCCTTGTAACTGCCAAATAATAAAATCTCCTTTATTCTATTTAGAAGTGGAAAAACTCTTTAGAACATTTTTTTCCCCTTACGACTCAGAGCATTTCATTAGTTTGTCAGTTTCACAATAATATTTTCAAACCTGGCATTCAATACACCTGATGACATTTAAAATTCTTTTTTAATTTCAGTGTACTAAGGAGTAGCTTAACAGAATAATAAGCAAATGCATATTGAAAGATGAAAATTATTCTGAGCAAAAATTAAAAGGCAGAAATTTTATTAAAATACTTCAGAAGAAAACTGAAAAAGTATTAGTTGAAATTAGTATTAATTGGAGAAGATATTTGCTTTTATTTTTATTTTTTTATTCATGTCATGTAACTTATCTTATGAAAAAGTTAGAAATTAGTGAATACTAATGGCATCAATGAGTTTTTTAAATAATAACATTGAATTTTTTTTAATTAAAATCAAAACATATTATAATCAAGAATTTCATATCTTAAAGTTTTTATTTCTGATTAGGATTTTATCATTTGATGCTTTTTTTGAAAAATGAAGATAACAATCTTTGGTGGATATTATTATCAAATAAACCTATTTGAATAAAAAATATCAGATTTCAAAATTTTATGCATTTGTTTGTAATTTTATTCAAAATTCACATCATATTCTAATGTTAAAATTGCTTATTTTCTTATTTACATTAATTTTAATACTTGATTTATGAGCATGTTAAATTAGAAATATTTTTTTAACCAATCTTTTTTATTTCTTCAAAACAAATTTAAGTTGAATTAATTTAAGATTAAAACAAAATGAACATTTTTTGGTGTTTATAATTTTGGCCAGCAATATACTTTTAAAATTTAATTTTGAATAGTTTTAAATTTTAATCAGTTACATTGATTTTTGTACTATAAAACTAAATTAAAAGTTGATTAAAATTCTCATGAGTTTTCATGCTTTAGAAATTTAATTATGAAAATATTGTTATCACTTATAACTTGACTTCAATAGTTAAAATGTAAATATTTGATATATTTACTAATGTGCAGACTAAAATGAAGAATCTTAGATATTTGGAATGAAATTTTTGTTAAATATTAACTTTGATGATATTCTTAAATTAATGCTAATTTAATTTCTTGTTGAATTTTATAACTGCGGTAAAAAAATACAATTATGAAAATTTCTTTAAGGTCACAGTTTTTTTTCTTTCCCCTTCTTGGAAATTAATTGAGTTGATATTATGTAACAAACATTCCTAGATATGGTGATATTATAGACTAGTAAAAAAAGATGTAGAGTTCTGAAATGAGAGTAAAGAAGCAAATTCAGTAGAATCTTGCCCTGTCTAGGAATTTTAACCCATTTCTCGTCCTTCTGCAATATTCTTTCATTGTTTGCATGTTAAAATATTATGAAAAAAGTTAATTTGTTAATGAAATAGATTTTTTTAGCTGCATAATGATTTTATTGTATAAAGCCACTAACTTTTCAATGATTAACATATGTATTAACATATTGCCATAGATAATGATTTTCTATCATGTTTTCCTTTGCACCATATAAAAGTTTAACCTTATACAATTATTTTCCTTTTTTATAGCTCTTATTTTTTTTTTTTTACTTGTTTCGTAATGTTTAGTTTTTATTAAATTGTTTCCTAGGAGGTTGTGAATGATCCTGAGAAGCAGCAAGCTATGCTGAAACAGAAACAACAAGAATTTGAATCAGAAAGGAAGAAAAAAACCACTGAGTTAAAGCCCATTATATTAGGTTGTTTTTTTGAAAATGTTCCCGAGTTACAAGATAATGGTCTTCGATCCTTCTTCCTTACATATAGTGCAGAGATTTTATCTGAAACTCCAATACCAACTCGTTTTACTGTAAAGAAGCTGCAAGCTGAGTCTGCTCCATCTTCAGCTGCAAATAGTCCAACAGTTGGGAATTTGAAAAAGAATTCTGTTCCAGAAGAAGGTAAAATACTATTTAAATTAGCTATTTTTTTTATCTATTTATAAAGGGACATTAATTCAATAAAGCATTGAAGTATAAAAATTTTGCATTTTTCTGATCTTTTGAACAATTAGATTTATTGTACAGGAAGAATTTTTCTTTCTGTAAATGTTACTGGTAATGTTGCTTTTTAATTAAATAGCATAGATTTCTTCTCCCTTTAAATTTAATTATCTGGCAGATATTCTTACTTCCTTTCCCTATTTACTCAGATCATAGGATCAGGGTGATTTTAATTAAAATGATGCCCTATTCAGACTTATTTAAAAACTGTTGTGGTTGATATATATTGTTGAAATTTTGTATGTAGATATTACTTGGACCATGGAGAAAAGTAATTTGCAATAACAATCAATAGTTCAATTTTCAGCCATCATATATAAAAAAAAGGACACATAAAGAAAAAAAAAATGCAAATTTGAAATACATAATTTTATTTAATTGCATCATTTTGTTCAATCTGCATTTTATTTGTAACAATCATATGTTTAGCAATAGCTTGTAGGTTTTTTTTTTTTTTTTTGAGGAATTGCAGCATTTGTCACTTTATTGCTTTAAATTCATGCAAAGTCTGCTTTCACTGTAGACACAATCTTTCTGGAATTCCCAGGACTAGAAATCCTAGGGATTCAAGTCTGAAGAATCTGGGGAATAAGGAAGCCAAACATTCGAAAATGTCTTGAAAATTGCTTGATCATTTCCAAAGTAGGCACAAAGCAGTTCTTTCACTTGTTGGGAAATATGAGGAAATATACCATCATGCATAAAAACAGTAGTCCTGAATACTCATATTCTCTAAGCTAAAAATAACATGCTGCTTTAGAAGTTTGCTGTAATAGACGCCCATAATGAAACAACTTTTGAGGAGTTCTTGATTTCTTTTTCTTTGAGGAGTTCTTGATTTCTTTTTCTTTGAGGAGAATAAAATCAGAATAATACGTAAATGTAATTAGAATGAAGAGGCTGCTCACACATAACATTAGGATGTACAGTATCTCATATGTGACAATTCTGAATGTTAGATTGCTCCATCTAGAGTCAAATCTGTCCTATCTGACAACAAAATATTCCAAAGTCATACATTGGCTATTCTGGTCAGATGCTTATAAGTGAAAAAAGTATGTTGTAGTTAATCTTGAGGATGCAGCATTTGCACCAGTTGGATCTTATGTGGATATTGGAACCTTGGAACCTTTCATACCACAGAGCAAGAAAGAGACAAATTGCAAGAGAACGCTTGAGCACTTGTCATAGAATATTAAGGCTTCTTCAGCAGTGGTGATTTCTTCTGCACTTTTGTTGGAAATCTGTTTCTATTTTCTTCCTGGAAACACACATAACTCCACAGTCTCTTCAAATTTAACAGTCATGTTTTCAATCTACTGTTTGCCACATTGACTGTTTTTACAAGATTTTGAAGTGTCCATATTTTCGCAATGCAGCTAAACTATTATGACAGTTCTAATGAATACCAGTAAAGCTCAACTTTTATTCTCTAAAGGTGTGATAAAGAATGATTTTATTGCTCTAATTACAGGCATTTAAAAAAATCATAATTTGGATGACAATCTTTCTACATTGTATGAAAAATACCATCTAGTGGTCAAAATCTTTTACAGTTTTCTGTTTCTTATGGTTAATATAATGGATAAAAAAAGTTTCAATAAAGTAAGCAAATTAGACTTTACTCTACATATCCTGATTAGTGTCACTTAATTGTAACCACTCCACCCTGCACTAATGGTCGATTGATTGCTTATGACAGAGAGGAGGGGTTAGTAGCTGCTTAGATAGCTGAAGTCAATCGTAGATTTTTTCACTTAATTATTTGAAGGGGGAAAAAAAAGTATTTTTGCCTACATTTTTCTTTTAAGGTGTTTGAGATTTCTTTGAGCTTATATTGTAAAATTTCAGTTGGTGGGAGAAATGATTTTTTAATCCTAGGTCTAAAGTTTTTCCTATTTGTTTTCTTATAATTGGAAGATGCAAATTAAATAAAAAAAAAATAAAGTGATATTGTGCAAATAAGGAATCAATATTTAAAAGTATTGCTAGTTTCTAACATTATTTGCTTTTGTTGCAAAGAAATGTATAAAAAAATTATTAATGTTTTAAACTTTTAATATTCTGTAAATTAGAAAATGTTACATATTTCAAATTTTTGAAATGCGGTGTTTGTCACTTAGGGAAATCTTGATTAATATTATCACTCGCTTTATAGTATAAATATCCTCTGGTTCCAAAGAGATGTCTTGAAATATGTACAAAAGTGTTCATTTAGTTCAATCATTACATTGTTTATTGTTATGAGGTTTGAAGTAGAGAACTGACCAATTCTTAATTCTCAATTAGTGATAAAGAATGATGCTTCTGGAATTTCTTGATCCACTTTGTAAGATCATATTTTGGATGGAGCTTGCATTCTTTTGTCCAACGAAAATGGTTTTGATTGGTTTAAACAGATGGCTGCACTATTGCCTGCAATTAAATGATATAAGTAAAATGGATAAAAGGAACTGATTTGAATGTTACAAGATAAGTTTAAATTCCAAACAAGTATAAACATTTACTTAAAACATTTATTAAAGAATCAATGCAAAGCTCCAGTGGAATTGTAAATTTCCCAACTTCTCTATAGAATTTTGAAAAATTGTAAACTTTTTGTAAGTAGACCAAGCTACAAACTTTGATGATGATATGGATGCTTTTGTTGAAGAAAACTCCAACAAATGCTGAAATGAGTCAAGAATTTGTTAATTTGAAATCCAGCATGTAGCACCTTTCAACAAATAAAATAAAATTTTAAAAAAATGAGCACAGATAATATATAAATAACATGTTAAAGAATAATTGTCAATAAGTGGCAGTTTAATAGTTTTTAAAAATTATTATTTTAGAAGTAAATTATAGATCTTTAAGATATTTATTTGCTTGATGTGATAAAAATGTAATTCATTTTATATGATTTAGTTATTATTATCTGTTGGTTAATATTATCAAAATTCTTAAGTGCCAATGGAAGCACATTAAGCAACAATTACTATAGTATTATTGCTGAATGATAGTAAAACATTTTAAAAACTTCAGACTTTTCCATTTTCTAGATATTTCAGAAGTGCAGATGATTGCATTTTAGAAGTATTGATGTAGTTAAAGTTGTATGTGATTTTATTTTAATTACTTTAGACATTCTTTAAAGATTTCTTTAATATCTAACCAGAAATTTGTAATATTTTGTCTCTTATGATTAATGTACAGTTAAATTTAAATTTATAATATTAAGATAAGTTATTGCAACTGGGAACAAGATTTTAAGATTTTGTAATTCTTTTGGGTTTGAAATGATTACTTGAGATAAAAAATAGGTCTATAATTTGCAAGAGGGCTTAATTGTGTTCTGTTGGGTCATTAAAGAATGCAATCCCCCAGCTTAATTTGTTAAATAAGCAGTCATAGTTACAGCCATGGTAATAATTATTTTGGTGTAACCCTAATTATTCCAGAGACCTGAAATTGTGAACACCTGTTTTGTCTTCTGATCACAATAACAAACTTCTGATGAGAATATATTTGAAAAAACAAGGAATTACCGCTTAATGCTTCTGAGTTTATTTTATCATTTATTCTCAGCTTCACCAAAATACTGCATTTTTACTTTTTCCTTTTCATTTTTTTTCTTTCTGGAATACCATTTTAAAACTCATAACAATCTACTACCTTCAATTGAATTAATTTATTATCATTCTATCATCAATTTAGTCAGGGAATAAACCTTAAAAAAATAGTAATTACTGAATTTTATGAGATATGAAATATCTAAGACAGGATAACATTTGAAATGAGTAAGGCACTAATAATTCAATTTGATAACAGAAAAGTACAAATATCACTTCAAGTAGAATGTTGGATTTCCTAGTCAATTCTTTTTCCTCTGATATTTATGCTACCAGAATAAGTTTACTTAAATTAAATGATCTGAAGCATTAAATTTTAGATTCTTTGAATTCACAAATTATTATTAATCATTAATAAATTTGATTTTGTCAGATTGGTGTTCTTCAAACCTTTTACTTTCTTTTGACCACAATTGATTCCATCAATTTCACAAAACTTGCAACTAACAGTTCTTTGTTTAGGTGCTTTCAACAAAAATTATCAAAATATACTTCTTGAGAAATCAACTATAGATGGGATTATAATTTTGAGAACTTTATAAATTACTTCTTCCATTTTCCTATTCCCTCCCTCTTAATATGAGGGAAAATAATCAAAATCCCCATCTTTGGATTCCTTCTTCATTATCCATTCTTCCTAAATATCAGTTTTCTTCTGTAAGTGATATAATCCAATCATTACTGATAACAAATCTTCATTTTGAAAGGTGATATGAATGTAGGTAGATGGTAGATTAAATGGTAGATTAAAAAAAGTCATTTGTTAATTTCATTTAAAATAATGAATGTTGTTTGTAGGATTGGGTGCTATTATATTCCTAGATTTAATTGTTTCAGTTATACAATAAATTACTGCAAATGTATGAGAAATACAATTTTTTTTATTTTTTAAAATTTTTTTTGTGAAAGCTAGCTTCTAATTACCCTACGATGAAAATTGTCAGGAACAGTTGAGAAAATTATCCTATTTCTCTGTAAAAAGTCGAAAATTAAATTTTGCTTCTAACATTTATATTCTATACATTTAAGTAATACCTGACTTTGCAACTTATCTTGCAAACAACCATTGTAGAAAATGAATAATGATAGTTAGGAAAGTTTGGTTTCATTTTCTTCAAATATAGTTGCAATGAAAGAAAACTAGCTTTAGAAAATGCTGAATAAGGCAGTAAAATGTTGTTTATCTTCCTCTAGAATGCCTTAAAGAAGGCACTTATTTTCTAGCTCTCCAAGGCTTCCCTGGTGTTGGGCTGTAATTGCCATTTTAAATTACCCATTTTTCCCTGTTACCTTCTTGACCCAACATGCTTGTAATTTTTCATCATTGTTCTGAAGCAGTGCTTCTCTGAACTAGTTACAACTAGTTAATATTGTGCATTCTCATTTATGATGGTGAAAGGGGATTGAATATTCCCCACAATTTTTGTTCTAGAAGAAAAACAAATAAGCAACTTTTAATTAGCAATAAACAGAAGAAAAAATTTGATTAAAAATTGCCTTTTTATGAAATATTTTAAAGAAAAAAGAATATTTGAATTATTGTTACGAATGTCAACAAATCCAGTGTTCCTGTTATTAATTCTTTTGTGATCCCAAAAATTTTGTATGAGGATGTATCCTACTTGGAATTCTTGGAGGATGTATCCTATCATATAAGAAATCCTGTTTCAAAGAATTTTTGAAATTAACATCTTGATTTCTTGCAATTTTTTTCTTTAACATTATTTAAATTATTAATTTTTTTTTTCAGCTATGCCACATTTAATCCGCCTTCTTCATGGCAATGTGAATAGCCGGGAAACTTTAATAAAAGAATTTCAATCTTTCTGGCAACAAAATTGGCAAACTGCTTCAAATTCAGAGAACACATCACCAGTTAAAGTTGAATTAGTTAATGAATCTGCTGGAAGAAAGACACCTATTCCTGAAGTGACTCCAGAACCTCCTACTTCAGATAAAAACATTTCAAAACGTCAATTAAATATAACAATTAAGAAAATTTCTACCTATGGTAAGTGTCCAAATCCAGCCCAAAAGAAGCATTGTTGGTGGGTGCAAGATGAAGTTCGTGAAAAATATGGACTGCTAGATATTCCAATTCCTAATGAATGGGTTATGAGTTCTACTTCTGCAAATGAGAGTGAGTCATCATCAAATGTGAAAAATGTTGCTTCAATAAAAGAGTTCTTAATACCATAACTTAAATTAGCATATTATTTATATCTTACATTTATATATCCACGATTGGCTCACTTAATTCTTACAAAGCTCATAGAATTATATTTCCATTTTATATACTTTATTCAAGGTAATTTAATTTCATCTTGTACTCATTATTTTGTACGTAATGGTTCATTTTCACCTGGTTACTTTGTTGAAAGTAATTTAACTTTTATCTTAGGTGTATTGTATTAGATCTAGTTGATTTTATCTTCTGCAAAGTATACAAGTAAAATGCTTTCTACCATGTGAAATTTCAAAAGAAAATCTGATGCACTATCCAGTGATTCAATCATAAAAATGTAAATTGAATTTTTCCTTAGTACTAAGTTATTCTCTAAGTAATTCTCTGGGAAAAGATTAAAAAAAAATCTGATTTATTCTCTGGGAAAAGATTAAAAAAAAATCTGATTTATTCTCTGAGAAAAGATTAAAAGGGATTTTTTCCCCCCTTCATTGAAGCAGAATTTAAACTTTCCATTATCATGATTTCTAAATATTCTTGCATTTTAAGTATAACTAAATTAATATACTTTTTAAATTTTATTATTTGATCATAATGTGTGTATTTAATATGCTCGAATGAAATCATAAAAGAAAATTGCAATGCTAGTCTATTTTAATATTTGGGAATATGACTGAGATTTTGAGCTTAAATATTCCTCAAAATACATTGTTGGATGGTAACAGTATTTAACAAAGTATAAAAAGTTTAACTCAAAAACACTATTCATGAAGAAATTCTGTGATTTTTAAAATTATTATTTTATGCAATTTATTTTTTAATAAAAAAAAGACATCTTATGAAATATATTTTATAATAATTATAAATGTGTGTTATTGAAATAGATTTATACCCTCAAAGTATTTTTTGAAAATTAGATTTAGCAGTTTTAGGCAATAAAAAAGTAGCCAATAGCATTTTTTTATATATAAGTAAATAAATAAAGAATTTATTAGGGAGGGGGAGGAGAAATTTTTTTTTTCTTTCAGCTACAAAATGATGCATTTCATCTTGTGCAGTAATAATTTTTTTTTACTTCATAAAATTTTTTAAAATCTAATATTTAGTTAAAAATATCTAAGAAGTTATCAAAATTTAATATATATCTAACCATTTAACTGTACATGATTTGAGTTACTTTAAAATTACGTTTATATTATAAATTATACTATAGATACCATTGTAAGGATTGTCCTATATTTGCAATTTCTTCTTTTTTAATGTGTTAGCATATAAATATGGTATATTTTGTGCCTGTAAGTCTTGAATTCATTAAATTTTTTTAATATCAATCAAATTTAATGTATTTTAATATCATATCAAACTAAAAGCAGATTCTTTATATTTTGTTTGTTTTGAATGTAAAAAATACATTTTATTTAATTATGCTGCAATCTGTTTTATTTGTGTTTTAAATACCTAAATAATTGTGCGATTATTAATATTGAAAAATCTTTTAATATATCTTTGTATTATCTACATTTAAATCAAGGACCCAAAAATGGTAGATCTGTAGCAAGGAAATTTAAACTCATTCATGTGTTTCTGATTTAAAGGGGCTGGATTTTTTCAAGTAGAGAAATTTTACATATAATACTTGTTCAATGCTTATATTTTTAAATCATTTGTCATTTTATATCACTTTTTAACATCCTTTTTGGAAAAATTTTTCAAGTTGTATATGTAACTATATTTTAATTCCGATGTAGATTTCTTGTAGTTGTTGACTGTCTAAAGTGTATTTATATTTAGTTTGAAGGAATTCATAATACATGTGAAACCAAGCTTATAGGTCTTTAAATAATTTATCATTGCTCTGTAAAGCATGGAATTATCAATGTGCATAATTTTCATTCTACGTGCCTTTGTTTGTCAGGTGCATTGAATAAAATTTTAATTTTGTGGATATGTGTGTTTTTTTTTATATATGATGTAGAAAATAAAAAATGAAAAAAAAATAATATTGTAATATCATTTCATTTGCATATATAAATATACCATTTCTTTTGCATAAAATAATTGACATGAAAATAAATGTTTGCATAAAACTTAAATCATTCTCTATCAAGCCACCAAAGAAAATTCGTTATTAAAAAAAGTAGTATTATTCAAAACCAAGTGCAGGAATTTTAACTTCGAATCATTTTTTTTCATTGATTCATTCTTTTAATTTTATTGCTTAATAATGATGATTTTATTTTTAATTTGATCAATGTGCAAGTTAATAGATTTTACTTTGTTTGATTTTTGATAATATTTTCACAAGCATAATTAAGAAGAGACAGTTTAAAATTTTACTTATATATTTATACAAATTAACTCCTCACTATTGAAAATGCTTATATATATTTATATATAATCTTTTTTTATGCCAATTAGTTTAAAAAAAAATAGTCCCCTTAGAAATTTTTTTCTTCAAATTTAATCTATGTTGCACCTGACATAAAGTTATTTGATTTTAAGAGCACTTTTTTTCTATTATGATGACTTAAGAAATTACTAATTTTGCATGATACTATAAAAAAAGATGGTGTGACATCAAATGATAGAAAATTCAGATTGCTGAAAAATAATGTAAGTAATTAAAGTGAAAAGAAACTTTATCTCCTAATAATAGTCAAATAATAAATATTTAAAAAGATGATCATGAAAATTGTAAAAGAGTCCACAGATATAATTAGGCCCTCCTTTAAATATAAAATTAATATATGTACAAATTCTGTAAGATTGATGCCATAATAATAAGTGTGATAAGATTGTTTCCAGTTTTAATTTTTTAAAATTTTGAAAATAGATAGATTTCTTAGATATTATATTTCAAAGCTATGTAAAAAACACAACAAAATCAGTTAAAAATGATGATTATATTTTAAGAAATGAATATTTTGCATGATGCATCATATCCTGTAAATATAAAATGTCCTCAATATTAATTAAACCAGCAGGAGTGATCTCTCCAAAATGTTCTCACTCTCTCCAACAAATTTTTTATCCTCTCCTCCTCACATAAAATTGTTGGCATTGAATAAAGCTGTGGAATCCTTGGCTTTATTCTATTTCGCTGACACAAATCTCAATAAACAAACTTCCTTAGAGACAACATACAGTATACACATAAAAAATATAATTAGTCAAGATATTCCTTTGGGTGTCTCTTCTATGATTTTTGGCGATTTTATCACAGGCAAAAGGAAAGTACCATGCTTTGTATGGCATTGGTGAACAATAGTTACGAAATATAGATGTTTGGCACAAATCTATCATTTTTATTGAATCTATCTCGAGAATATGTAATTTGACTTTTTACTGATTGATTGATTCCAAAATTTCATATGGAACTACATTTGAAGATTCAGATTTCATTAAGGCATTGTGAAAATGTACGAGATTGAATTATTACATTTTTATGCATGTGAAAGTATAGACCAGCGGATGATCAGCTGTCGGACAGATCTGGTTCAAAATTAGATGAAAATATATATTTTAAATGCTAACCAATTTTATTTATGCTATTTTGGATCTGTGTACTAAATTTTATCTATAGCTCTTATTTTTGTAGTATCGAGTTTACTTGTAATCGAACAACCATACAGACATACTTCCTGTGAATAGATCTTGTTCAAAATTTGATGGAAATGTACAAATTTGATCAGAAGTCCATATACCAAATTTCAATCATTTGGCTTTGAAACATTTTTGAATTTTCATCTTCACAAACTGACACAATACCAAAATGTGTTTTTTGTTCCGAGAAAGTCTGAAATGTGGAGATTTATGAAATTCTCTAGTTCAAATTTTTGGATGATTACAATCCTTTTTCTATACTTTACTTACGAGAAAATAATATTGGGCAAAATACCTCATTAGCTCATCAGCAGATGAAAGACCGAGATAAATCAAAAGAGTTGAAGACTAAAGGTAACTGTAAACATTTTAATTATAAATATAAATGGTACAGTGCAGATATATAAACATTTGCAAATCCTTCTAATTTTCATATTCTTTGAATTATTCTATAAACTATACTTTTTGAGAAATATCTTACAGAATTGCTTGAAAAAAAAAGGTATTTGAAATCGAATTGTCCTCTATGCTAACATGTTCATTGTAATCTGAAGATCGAGCTACTGGGACATCATAATCGAGCATTAAGGTGAACACAAAAATGACTCCGACTACAATGCTATCCATACACCCATTCCTATGAAGGAGTTACTTTCTGACATCGGTATGGAGGCAGCTCAGCTCCACATCATTTATGTACCCACAGTGAAAGTGAGAACCTGCTTATTTATACGGTAACTTCTCATTCCCTTATCAGAGGTGTCCCATTAAATAAAGTATATAAATTGCATACCAATTGCAGATGCTGATAATGCAGAAATGCATGATATTTGCAGGCAATATACACTGCAGATGCACTTGCCACACAGTTGTTTTGATGAAAGCAGTAACCATAATTGTGTTTTTGATCGAGATTATAGAACCATTTTAAGTGAATACGTTTGTATATTGGTATGAACGAGAAGCATGCTATATAAGTTTTATGAATTATTATATCACTAAATTTTACTTATTAGCTTCTTTACTGTATCTTTGTAGTGATATTGCTTTCTTTTATGATTGTTGTATTACTCCCGAAATTCGACTTATTAGCATGAATTTTATGCTTGATAATGAGTGGTAATGAGAAGTAGTCAGAAGAAAAGTTTACAACCTTTCTCAGTTTATATTTCGTTTTTGACTTTAGAAATCTGATACAATCTGTGTTATAAAAATCAAGAATATTTTGATGACTAAAAATTTTATGCATGAGTATTATTAAAAAATTATTAATTTTATATTTCTTGATATATAATCATGTGACATAAATGTGCCTACTTTTTTTATGCATCAGTATAATTTAACCTAAGATACATCTATTACAATGTTAAAAGAATTAACGAATTAACATATTTTTAACTTTATTTGAACTCCTGCTTATGTTTTCTTATTATACCAATATAAATTTAGTTGTTATAGAAACTGCATTGATGTATTCTACTACGCTCTATGCATTGAATTGTTCTGTTATTTGGGTGTCCTTCCAACTTCAGAGCTTGCCTGCTTTAAGTGAATATTGATGTGTACAATAAGTAAGGTACCTTGTGATCTGTTTTTCTGTCAAGAGATATCTGATTTGTTGCAGATATGAATGTTACACTTTAGATTCACTCGATTGCTCTTCTTCTCAATATTGAGTTTTTCTCTTCATTCTAGTAAAAGCAATTTGTTTATCTATTTATATAATTTTTTTTTCTGTAATAGAATTTTGTCTAGATTTCAGTTTGATTATTATAATTATTATTCATTGTTTTAATTAATTAAGCGTTCCTTTATTTATTTACATTTCTTTTCACATTTAGTTTTCTTAATGACTTTGTTTGGAAAAATCAGAGTTTGCTTTAACCTTTTACAATTTCTTTTTTTTTTTCTTCTTCGTAATGGTATATTAAAATATCTTTAGGATTAAAATAGATTTAAGAAAAAAAACCCCCCATTTATTTAGCTTATTAGACGAAATTAATCCGATTTACTTATTAATTTAGTAAAGTAATTATTGATTAATATATCAAGATATTTCTTTTTAGTTTGATATAAGAATTTGAAACATCTAAGTTTTTCTGCTTTCATAAAACAGCTAAGAAATTATACTTATCTTTTTGTCCAGCATTTGATGTTAGTCCATTATTTCTAAACATGATAATTAATTTGATTAAAAAAGCACATTATGTGATGAGAGTCTTTTTAATATTTTTTGTGGTTTCTGAATTATTAAGAGATAATAGCTGTACACAGAAGTGCTAAAATAACTTCCTCGAACGTTTAAAAATTGCTGAGTGCGTTTTCCATGGCATGAAAAAATATTAAAAAATTATTACTATTGCAGCATTCTATTTGGCAATCTTGCAAATTGAATACCAGGAATTTCAATAACGGTATTTTTGAGTAGGATTGTAAATTTTATTTTAATTTCCATTTTTTATTTGATAGAGAACTCACTGGAGTAATGATGTATCTATAAGACTTGTATTTTGGACATCTATCAATTGAGTGCGGATCAGAGATTGTGGTATCCTATGAAACATCTCATTACAGGTTGAAACTATGGAAAGAAGATTTGTAAATAGTAAGAAGCAATTAAAGTTGGCAGTTCGCAAGAGTCTGTGAACACCCAAATTAAAGGTGAATGTTTCTCACATTTATAGATTAAATAGTGTATAATGAAATTGTATCAATTTCTGTTTGGAAGTGTGTTTTTATTGCACGAAGTGTGGATAAATTATGTATAAAGATAAATTTTTTTCAAATTATCACTCAAATATAATCTCCTCTAATAAGAAAGAAGAAATGTGTATGCATGTCTGTCTGTATGCGTTGACTCTCTACAGGACTGGCAGTAGATTTAGAACCACCAATTTGATCCCAGATTATTTTGGAAGGCTGAAATTGTATTTCGTAGCAAATCTTAATTAATTAAAGATTAAATGGAATTTTGACGTGTTTCCACCATGATTTTCAAAAACATAAAAAGCTCAAAAATTATCTTTTCAATGATACTGATTTAATTAAAAGATTTAATATTCAAACGGATGGCACATTGCTGCAGAAATGAGAATTACAGCATTTTCGGAATTAAACTTTTTATCGTTCTTGAAATCGGTTAATTAACTTTTATATAATAATTCTACAATATTTTTAATAACTCAAGCACTTTTTGTGTAAATGTATTTATTTTATTATTCAATTAATTATACTTATGTTTTGTAAATTCGTTATTTTTTTGAAGTCGAGTTTTTTTTTCTTTCAGTTCCTTATTTTTAGCCTATCAGTATCTGAATTTTAGTTACTATACTTAATTTTAGTTTAGTTCCATATCTGAATTTTAG
Organism: Argiope aurantia; assembly: GCA_026543865.1. Taxonomy (NCBI): domain Eukaryota; kingdom Metazoa; phylum Arthropoda; class Arachnida; order Araneae; family Araneidae; genus Argiope; species Argiope aurantia. The sequence goes on from JAPMOR010070257.1 coordinate 127,705, forward strand.
TTACTATCAATATAAAAGAATTTAAAACAATCAGTTTAAAATATATTTTGCAACAATAAATTTGATTGTTGCACTGAAACTCAAATCTTTTTTATTACTAAATTATTTCATCTTGAATTTTTCTTCTATTGTTGATGAAGATATGGCTTATATTTTAATGTTGAATAGATTTCAGTATAAGATGCCCTTTTAATGAAATGTTTAAAATTTTGTTATGCTGACTATTTAGGCATAAAATGAAGCAAAAGTGAAAAATTGCTTACTTTTAATCCTTAACATTAGTTTTAAAGTTCATTCATTTTTAAACACTGATTTTCTATTTTATTGAATTATTGTTCTTTCTAATTGAATGTATAAAAATATGTTTTTACTAATTTCATTAGAAAATTGCTGTTTCATTTTTTTTCCCTTTGTTGAATATTTTTTTTTTTTTTTTGTGTGTGTGTGTGTGTGTTTGTGTGTGTGTGTGTGTGTGTGTGTGTGTGTGTGTATGTGTATGAATGAAACTCTGAAATGTTACTGAAATTATGAAGCACAAAACTGTCTCTCTATTTTTTGTCATGTTTCGATTCAAGTTGGAAAGTTACCGGATTAGTTGTATTAATTCTTATCACTAATTAATTTCAAAATTTAGATGAGACGACAGAGAATAACGCAATGAAAAAAAAAGTATTTTTTTTCTTTTCCGAGGGCCATAAAAAAATCGCCTAACTGTTGGCGTGATGTTTACTTAATTGTGGTAATCACTAAACTTAAAAACTTAGCACGATTCATTATTACACCTGTGGCTCAAAATCGCGTAGAAAAAGAAAAAAAAAAAGAAATTTGGTGAATTTGTTGAAATTTTGGCAATTTGGTGAAAATAATTAACTATCACAACGGCTCTTGGAAACGGAAAAGTACCAAAAAATGTGTACAAACTTCAAAATATTTCATTAAAATTTTTAACCACTATTAATCCCGACGAAACAGTTGATAGCTAAAGGCGACTCTTAGAATAATATTTAGAAAAATTTAATTGCATATCCATAGCTCTTGTTGTACTGTTAGCATGAATTATCTGCCACTCTTGTCTCTTTTCCTTGGACTTGTTGATGAACACAGTAATTTTTGCTGAATTTTGTTGCAATTGTAATTTGCATTTTGAATATTCTTTGAAAATCTGAGATAATTTGTAAGAAAGCTAGATTTTTCATTCTTCACTTTTCTAGTATGTGCATTGAGCTTATGTAATTCAAACATAGCAATGTTTGGTATTCATTGAGACCATTTTTGAAATATTTAATTTTCTTATTAGATATTCTCATTGAACTATAAATGCCTTGTCAAGAAAATTGTTTGGAATTTTTCTAATTCATTCTAATTATTGTGTTACATCTGATTTAGAACTCAGTTAACCCTTTCTAGGGCCGTGGGAAGTATGCTTCCCACCAAATGTATCAATCTTTGTATGAAATGATGTAAGTTGGCATAAGTTCTAACAATTTTTTTAGAAAGACAGAAACTTAGATGCTTTAGTTCTTTATTTTACACAAAATGATGTCTTGATTTGTTACTTAATTATTAATTAACCAAATGAATTAATTAATCAAAAATTTATCTAATAAGCTAAATGAATCCCTTTTCTTATTCTAATTTCAAGCCAAAAAATATTTTAACATAATATGACTAGAAAAAAATGGTCCTTTAAAGGGTTAAATAAATAAAAAAAAGTTATCGAATCATGATTATAGTTAAAAAAAAACCCCACCAAACCATTCATTAGCAATTTGTTTGTTACAGCATTCTTCTCTGATATTACATTCGAAATACCCCATTCTCCCTGTTATATACATAAGCTGGAAGGTAAACAGCCAGAAATATATACACAAAATAATACTTTATATATATCTTTTATTTCTATTACTAATGAAAATGAATGCATGTGACTGTCTACTGCTCTCTCCAGGATAGACTCTTTGAGTCTGGAGATACCAAATTCTGTACAAACATACTGTTACAGAAAAATCAAAATCTGTCCATGTGTGTATGGTGAAAAGTCCAACAGGTTTAATAAAGGAATAGTGGTGATTTTTTCTATCTGAAAACACAAAAAGCTGAAGCGTACACAAGTACCTGTGAAGTGTGTACAAGTATTTGCAGTAAAAAGTAGTACACAAGCAGCAGATAGTTATGACACTATTACAACGGTCCACAGTTCAGAGAGAATTCAACTATTCTCTTCCGATTGGATTACTTCTGCCAATTACTCCTTTAACTCAACTGAACTCACTTTAGTTCTTTCTCTCAGATCTTTGGAACTTTCATTTCATTCAAGTTTCTAGAAGCATATCGTATCTTTGCTTCTAATCAAGATATCGTCGAAATTATCGAATATTCTAGATACTTCATTTTTGTCACCAAGGTCATGAGTCATTAACCCTATATTCACTTTGCATCCGTTAAGAGCTTATGTCCTTACCATGAAAGTAATTATGCTGGGAAGCAATATTACAAATTCGTAACAATACTTTCAAAGATGGAAATGCGTACTACTGAGCTATTATTCTGAAATCTTAGTAAGAATTTTAATTAATTAAAATTTAGCAAAAATTCCACATTTCTTGGCAACATCTTCCGGAAATGGTATCACACAAAAGTGATTTTTACAATGTTTTGAAATTCAAAAATTTATATTTTCAATGCCCAATTTCATTGTCGTGCAATTCTCACTTAAATTTTGATAGTTTTAAAATTTTATTTCAACGAATAATTTGCTGTAATATTTTGCATTGTTGCGATGAAAATTCTTCAAAAAGCACATGTTTCCCCCCTCCTTTGATATAGTTTGTCAATCACATAAATAATATTAAGTTTCATACTTTAAACCGAAATAGTAATAGAAAATATGAATGCCATGTGAGATCACAGATGGAG
>JAPMOR010070257.1:130630-141551 GCA_026543865.1 Argiope aurantia
GAAATAGTAATAGAAAATATGAATGCCATGTGAGATCACAGATGGAGAGGAATCCTTCTATACGGTAGAAATATTCATACTTTAATTTTAAATGATGAAAGGAAAGAAAGAAAAAACAAACAAACCTTTGACTACAAAACGAACTGCATTTTATTAATTCAGAAGTAATATTAGAAATTAAACGTGTCAGTTAATTTTTAAATGTTTATTAAAATTAGAAACAAATAACATAACAATAAAATTTATTTTGTAATAAGACAATTTGTTTTTAAATTATGCAAAAGGATGATTTTTATGCAATTTTTAACAAAAGAAAAATGCGAGATTTTAAAGTTTGCCGCAACAGTGAAATGAATTTGAATTTTATTGAATAGTGAAAAAATACTGTTGTTAGTCATATAAAAATATTTTCAATAAATTGCTGAAAGTAATAAAAGAGTAATTAAACTGGAGTTATATGTGTGCATTTTGTGAAATTTTCAATTTTATAAAAAGCATTTTTTATGCATGGATATATAGTTAAGATTATGGGGTATTACAAATGGAATTTTTAAAATTATACATAAAAAAAATTGTGAAAAATGATTGAATTCATTGAATGATGAATCGAATGTACGAATATAGAAAGTAAGGCTCGTTTATTTTATTTAAGTTAATTTCATATAATTAATACTAAATCATAGTTTTTTTAAACTTTTCCATCTCTTATCTTCTTTTTACTTTTTCCTATACTAAGGACAGAGAAAGCATTGTAATGGCCAAAAAATTCGAACTCGAGATTTTGGCGAATCTCTACGATTTAGAACACCCACCGTTCGAAAAACACATTTTGGAATTAATGTCTCTTTATACTTCTGTCTGTCTGTCTGTCTGTGAACATGATAGCTCAAGGACGCTCTGAGTTAAGTGAATGAAATTTGGTATATGGTCTTTACACCAAATTTGTAAATTTCTATCAAATTTTATGCAAAATCCATTCTGCGTAAGTCTATCTGTCCGGCTATTGGAATATAAGTTAACTACAAAACAATCGGAGTGCTACACGGATTCAATATCGATAGTGTAGACACCTATCAAATTTTGAGTCATATCCTACGAGGAATCGAGGGCCGCGGTGGCGTGGTGGTAAGGTCTCGGCTTGTGAGCCGTAGGGTTTCAGGTTCGAGACCCGATTCCACCGAAGAACCGTCGTATAAGGGGTCAATTGCAAGTTAAATCCGTCCTGACCAAACGTCCTCCCGCTGGTGTGGTGTGGCGTGAAAAGGGGGTGCCAGTTCAGGTGTCGTCCTCGTCATCTGACCGCGGTTCAAAATTGCGGTCCGTCCCAAAATAGCCTTAGTGTTGCTTTACAACGGGACGTTAATATAACTAAACCAAACCTACAAGGAATCGACCATCAATCGATCTGTGGTTACAGAAACATGTAAACACGATAATTCGAAAATGCTATGACTTAAATATGTCAAATTTAGTATTTGATTTTGTGACTACAATGTAGTATGTAAATTTTTGTTTCAATCGTTTGTGAAAGATTCGTCTAAGACATAAATTTAATTTTGGTATATTATTCACCGCATGTTAGGGATTAATTGCCAAAAACTCTTCAAGGAGGACACGATAGATTCTGTAAAAATACTGAATTCACGTCAATATTTCGTAACTAATGTACGCCAATACTTTGCAAAGCATTCTTTAGGATAACACTTTTATTAGGGAATATTCGAGAAAATTTTGAAGAGATTACTCCCACTAGTGTTTTTGTCAGATGATAATTTTCACGATTCTACTAAAGTTGCTTGCGAAAAATCTCAATTTTATCACTTTTAAACTTTTTTTTTATTCTCGCGCTCTTAAAAGACGTGCTCAATTTTATTGTTCTTGAAATTCTACACTGCGTATTGGAAAATGAGGCAGAGAAAAAGAGAGAAAATATCAGCTGAATGGAAAGAAACAACTACAAAAACTGAACAAAATGAAAAGAACAACAAAAAAACGCAGTTTTTTGTAGCTAATTTCAAATTATCATTACGATAACACAATAACTCTAATAAAATTTTTTAACCAACTTTAAGCGAACTGTATTCTTACTTAATTTTTTTTTAAATTTAAATTTAGGGCTGTTTTGAATGATCAGATGACGGATACAACACCTGAGCTAGCATCCTTCTCTCCAAACTTCCACACCACAGCAGCGAGAGGACGTTTGCCCCGAATTTTAGGAATCTGTCTAAGTACAGGAGAAAACAACAACAAAATGTAGAGAGTTAGATATATAAAATTTAGTATACAGATTTAGCACCTAAAGTGTAGATGCATTTCAAATTTTAAACAATCCGTCGAGGGTGTCTATAATTCGCAGGCATGTAGAGGCAATAAATCGAAAGCACCGCACCTTTAGATACATGAAATTTGGCAAATAATCTTGTAATTAAAATTTGATTTGAATGGGTCGATGAAAATTCTCCCAAAAGTATACTCGACTTTCTTCCCCTTGCTACGAAGCACAAAACGCTCATGTGTGATTTTAAGAAAATTAGAATTTAAGCACTTTTGCCATTCACGATCTTATTAATGTCCCTAATTTTTATCGAGAAGGGGAGCGGATACTCTTATTTGAAAGTATGGGTGAAAGGTTTGCGGAAACCACTCCTGCTGATGGTAAATGACTTTGACTATTGACTTAAAATAATACTATGCTAACTCAGGATAAAGATAAATGAACAGTTGCCTTATAATTTTACATTTACAATGGTCTGCTGGCTGGCGTAAGCGGAATTTTTTTAATGTTTACTAATATCTACAAAAATGCTGATCGAAAATTGGAGTTAATACTTAATGTTTCTTAAAAAGAAAAAAAATTAATACAATTAAGGAATCAGAAATATAATTTTATTGTAGGCATTGTGAACTAATCTCTTTAAAAGGGTACTGGAATTAATTATTATTCACTTTTTAAAGGATGTTTATACATAAATGATACTCACAATGCCTTGAAACTTTTAAATAATTTATTAATTCCTATTTGGATCCTTGTCATGTTCAAGATTGGAAAAATGTGCGACCTAGTTAAATGAATAAAAATCCAATGAAAAAGGAATATTTCTTTCTTTTTCTAATGTGGATCTCCGAAGAAAATCTTCGAACTCATGAAGAAAACAATTAATTAAAAATTAATAGAAAAAGATATTTTAACTATTTTTATATAAATTAAGAACAAATGTACCAGTTTTTACTTAACACCAGCAGGAATACTCCCCCCCCCCCACCGTAAATTTCTCTTATACTCTCTAATAAATATACACATGTATCATTAACCGTATTCGATTGTTGTTACCGAAAGAGCTTATTATTAGAGTGTGATCCTGGCGATTAATCGCTGAGATGTGGTGAATACAAAGCCAACAGAAAGTCAAATTTTGGGCGTCTTTTTCCCAACCGTCTGAAACCAAAATTAAAGGGCCGCGGTGGCCTGGTGGTAAGGTCTCGGCTGCAGAACCGGAGGGTTTCAGGTTCGAGACCCGATTCCACCGAAGAACCGTCATGTAAGGGAGTCTGTTGCACGTTAAATCCGTCCTGACCAAACGTCCTCCCGTTGGTGTGGTGTGGAGAGGGGGGTGCCAGCTCAGGTGTCGTCCTCGTCATCTGACCGCGGTTCAAAATTACGAGGTCCGTCCCAAAATAGCCCAAGTGTTGCTTCAAACGGGACGTTAATATAACTAAACCAAACCAAACCAAACCAACCAAAATTTGAATGCAGAATTGCAAATGTAGTAACAAAATTACATATTAAATTTCATAAATTTAAGTCATCGCTTTTTTTTTTATGCTTATGAAAACTCAGACTGACAGATTGTGAACTCTTTGGCATATTTAGCTCCAAATTTGATACAAATCTACAATTTAAATGTTTAATCTGTGTACTAAATTTTATCTATCTAGCTCTCTTCATTTTCTAATTTTTGTGTCAATTCATATTTGGACAACTGAACTGACATACTTCTGAACGGATTTCGTTCAAAATTTGATAGAAATCTACACATTTGATGAAAAGATCATATACTGTCTAGCTTAAAGCGTTTTTGAGCTACTTTGTTCAGACGGTCAAATATAATTCCAAAAATGTATTTTTTTGATTTCAGGAAGATTGCACCATTTGCACCAATTCTTACTTATTTTAACGTTTAAAATTAACGAATAAATCAGTGGTTTGATTAGCAACATTCACTTATATATACACAAAATTTTATTACTCCTTATTTATTATTTTTAAATAAATAGAAATTATTGAATGTTTTATTATTTATTTTTATTATTTATTATTAAGTTATGTTTTTATTTTTTACCCAAGCAAGATAGAGTGCATTAACTATTTTATTTTAATAAATAACATTAATTTCTGCTATCTATATATTTTATCAAGTAAAAAAAGGTGCTTGTTAAAGAATAATAGTTATGTAATATTTTACAGATTGACGGAAAGTAAAAATACCATTTGATGGTTCTCAAGTTCAGAAATTTTTGTAACTAGGTAATGTGTGTAATATATAAGGTATTTTATTCTTGAATTTCTTCTTTGTAAAAATGAAATTCAACACGGTTATCGAAGCAACAAGCAAGCTTTATTAACAGTTTTCAATAATATACAAGTAACAATGGCCATAAAACAAGTTTTATCACATAATTTCAAGCCTTAAAATAATTAGCACAATAGAATAAAATGGACATGAAAGAAGTTTTCGACTATTTGGCACTAAATTAACTTCTTCAATTAAAAATTAAGCTGGCATTAGTCAGAAGAGAAGAAAAACAATAACCTCTGATATCACAAGCAGTAAGCAGGTAGCATTTGTTTAAATTAGATCAAAGTAAAAGACATCTGAGAGGAAAATAATTCCCCTTCCTTCTTAAAGATTTCACTTTTTTTTAATAAATAATTATGTTTTCTTTCTTTCTTTTTTTTTTCTGCAGAAGAATTGGAAACGTTCGAAGTAGTAGGTGAGAGAGGATGTTTGCTATGCCTTGCTCTGCAGTCGGCCTACGTTTTGAAAGGGAAAGAATGTTTCGTGAAATAAATACTAAATGGAATAACCCTTTTGGTTACTCAGTGAGATATATTTTACTAAAAAATATTGACCTCCGTGTTCTTTGAAACATCTAAACACTGGTGGTAAATCGTCAGTTCGATGCTGCTAGGCATGCACTAATTGAGACTTTCCAAATAATTAACTACAGCAGCCTCGCTGCTTTGCTTCTTCCTTGTCCGTCTATCACTTGAGTTCGCAAATCTGTACAATTTTTTTTTCCATATAGGTTATATATTATTAATGTATTTTCTTTCTCGTAGCCAATCATAGGTGTACAGACCCCTGCAGAGCAATTCGGTTTTTCTATACGTGCTTTCTGAGCCATAGCACTGGATCACTTCACTGTAGAACCAGTGGGAATAAGCGCAGGATATAGAATTATCATTTACGTAATCAATTTTTTTAGTTAGTTCTACACCTTTTAAAGTGTGATTGTCTGTAAGTGACTACCTCAAAAAATAACAGATAGAAAGCACCGCTCTCGTTTATTTATATGTGTATGTATATATATATATATATTAATATATCTATGCATTTTATCAGATGTATTGTTCTCTGTTGAGAACCTTTATTCTGATAAAAAGAATCACTTTATATCTAAGTACAAAAGTATATTTTTCAAACTCTACTCAATTCGTTAAATTTTCTGCAACAGTTTGGCTGTAGATATCTTCTTTTTAAATAACACTGAAATTTTGTTTTCACTGTTATAATTTCAGTGATTTCCTATTCCACTTAACTTCAAGCACATTCTTAGCATTGGTCATTAAATTATAAAAATTTTGTTTACCACATCTCTTTTTGCGAAATACTGAATGTTCTTTCCCTCTGGAAAATTTGAGGAACACAATTATAAATAACTTTAATAACTGCATTTTGATATTGATCTATGATTAATATCAGTATCAAATTAATTTATTCTTCTTAATTATACAATATTCCTACAGTTTTGTGCTGAAATATTAAGTAGTGTAGTCTTTCAAATAACCATTTATCTCAATCGAGTCTTTCCGAAGAGTTTGATATTTTTTGATGCAATATTTAAAGCTCGTCACATTGTTAATTTAATTTCAAAAATTAAAATGCGCTTTTAAATTCACCAGAAAGATTCTTTAAAAGTTCGCTAGAAGTAATTTATAAATAAAATGGAATTTAATTAAGGAATTTGATACAGAAATGAATATCTTGTGTTTTATTTTTAAATACTTATGTAAAAGTTTTAAAAGCAAATTAACATTTCTGGTATTAATTTTCTGGAAATATTACCTATATTTGTATAAGAAACTATTATTATCCTTTGGTGTAAGTTAGTGGAAGACTACGAAAAAGCTAAGACATGAAACTCAGCCGGCAAGTACAGCTCTTTAAGATCTAAATAAATACATTCTTAAAGAATATGTGTGTGTTCGTTTAATTTGCACATCTTTATAAAAGGAAGCCCAAAACATATGAGTAATTTGCAGAATTGATTTCAATACAAATTGCTTATAAATAATCTTAAAGTTTCTGTGGTAGTTATAAGCTTACAAGAAATTAATTAAAGTTTTTTTCCTAAGTTCTTTTAAAAAAAATAACAGTATAATTTAATTTAAAGAAACAAAAGAAGGATGCTTTTGCTAGGATTATACTTTATATAAAAGTGAAATATTTCTTAAAACATAAACTCTACTTTTTATACATTTTAAGTTGAAAAATTTTACCCGCAGAATACATGTTGGATTATTTAAATTGAAACTATTCTATATCATTAAGTGCACTTATATTATATGGTAATCACATTGTTTTGTTAAATGTTAGATTATTGTTCATCGTTTAAGATGACAATCATTTCAAACGCCATAATTTATTCTTATTAGGAACCTTTAACATTTACCCTTCCAAAAGTACTGACAAATTTGAAATAAATTTACCTAAAAAAAAATCAAAAAAAAAATCAACTCCAGTTTCATTTTGCCTGTTCAATAAAACCCTGAGTCAAAAAATATGAAATAAATTTTAAAATAAATTATGGAAGGATTTTCTTTAGTAGGAAACAGATTTATATTATTTTTTCCAGTTGATTTAGAAAATATGTGTATGAATAAATAAAAGAAAAAATGAAAATTCTTGATAACTTGCCTGAAAATTGCCTTAGTCTTTCTAAAATATCATATTATATGTTTTGTTTCATATACCTGTTATAGAAATTATAACAAATAAGTCAAAAATTAAAATCGTAAAAATGTTATAATAGCTGCCTGTAACATTTTGAACAAAATTGTATGCTACATTTACAATTCACATATAATCGCAAATCATATTTGTTAACATTTAAAAACGACCGTGTTTAATTTTTGATAATAAATTGCTATGACATTACAATAAATTATATAATTTAACCTGGATGGTATTAAATAAAAATTACATGCTTTTTTCTGTTCACCTTGAATTCATCAAATGAGCCAAAAAAGGGAAAGAAGCAATGCAGAATGTGCAATATAGAACAATACTGATAAATTTCTACATTAATAATAAAATTATTACAATGTCAAAAATATAAATTTCTTTTACAATTCAATTAATGTCTATCAAAAACTTCTTGGTTTGACCATTTTTAAGTTCTAAACCACACTTTTTCACAGCCGGATAGCATTAAATATTAAATAATTATTTAAGTTTCAACTTAAAACCACCACATAAGTATTTCTTTTTTCGTAACACATCTTGCTTTGCGCATGTTCATAAGCAAAATAAATAGGTAAACTCTTTTTTAAAAGTATTATAGTTGAATTTTAATTCACTAAATTAAAAGTTCAAAGAGTTATCTGTAGAAATGATGATTATTTTGCTTTTTAGATTCGTGCTGGAAATATTATGTGATGATCTTAAGTTGTTATTTGAGCTCTTTCATGAGCCTTATTTTTTCCACAGTTTCGTAATGAATGCAGAACACTTTAAAATATATTCAGTCTAATGTCTTAAACATTTGTTTTTCCTCTATGTCACATCGTTCACTGATATCACGTTATCTTTAGGCACTAAAGGACATTTTTCCGACAATCATCTCACTTATTTCCTTTGCCTTTCAAGGCTTCCCTTTGTTAGTGTTCTTATAAGCGCTAAATATAAAGCCTCTAAGGTAAAGGTTTCGGATTTGAAATGGTTACAGTTAAGAATGAATCCTCCACACTCTCCTTCTTGCTTTCGAATCAATTTGAAAAATGAGCCTAAACGCTGGCAGTTATATCGTCCGAGCAACTGCTCAAGCGAAGAATGAGTTTTGAAGTACAAAATTATATTTATGTTCTCTTTACAGCTCTAAACGATAAGCCGAACAGCTTGTTTCATGGTCCTGTAAATTGATTGTGCACCTGCTCGCCGATGGTGCCACATCGATGTTATTGGCTATCAGTGCTTCCTGGTTCACCGCCATCCAGTATCCCAGGGTGTCAGTTTCATATGTGGGAATGATAGTCACTTTAGCATCTTTATCCTTCCAGTCTTGTTTTGCCTCTAGAAGAGCATTGAATACTTCCTTGCTTGGTTTCGTCCCACTGAACACATAATACCGGGATCTTATGCGACGGAAAAATTCAACATTACAGTAATGAGGGTCTCCAAAATGAGGTACATAAGTTAAATCTATGTAAACAGGTTCGGTGCTGCCTTCGCCTGTCTTATGTCCTTGGTGGTAATGCTCTTCTGACATAGAATCCGTTTCTTTGTTGGATTTTTCAGTTCCAGATTTTAAGTCTGTCGTATTATTTTGCTGCTCAGTTGAAACATCTGCTTTGTTTTCGGTGTAGCTTCCTTCTTGTTTCGTTGTATGAGTTGTTTTCTGTTTCGAAAGAGTTGATAAGTCGGTTTCAAAATCTAGAGGTTCTGGTGGGGATGGTAATCCCATGGGTTTTCCCCACTCATCCAAACTGAAAGACTTTTTGCCTTCATCTTCATCCCGTTCAGATTGACTGGGATGGGATGTTGATGACGTAGTTCTAGATTCACTTGATGATGATGTTTCCGTCGTTGATACACTTGATGTTCGTTCTTGAGTTTCGGATTGGGTACTTTCAGTTCGCTCTCTTGTTTGGCGCGATATCTCCATGGCTAATTTTTTAGCATCCGTTGCCACTTTTTTATCGAATGAAATTTTCTCGATTGTTTCGTGGCTCGTTTCTTTCATCGTTTCTTGTCTGGTTTCTGATGTAGTGGACGAATGTTGTTCAGATATCTTTTTTCTGAAAGTTTCTTCGATGGGTTTCGTTATGAGAGAAAAAGGATCAATTTCAATTGATTCGAGTCTCTCACTTACAGTTTCGACTTTTGAAGTTGCACTTTCATCTTCTGGCACAGGGGTTGTTGATTTACTTCTTAGTTCCAGTATATTTTCTTGGCCCGAAAAACTTTCCAAATCATCAACGGTTCCGAATGATATAATATGAGATTTACTGGATTGTTTCCCTCCAGCTTCAATTATTGCTTCTCGAATCTTATCTTCAGTCAATATATCTTCAGCAGAATCACCGGTTTCGGTCTGATAAACGATTATTTTTTTCTTGACTGTTCTATGTTCTTTTCTCTTTGATTTTGTTTTCCCAGGAGAAGGCAACTCGTCCGTTGGGTCGTCCTCAGAGCTTAATCTTGTTCTTGGTGCTCTTGCACCATCTGTTTCTTCATCTGGCTCTGTTATAATTTTGGAAGTTTTAACAATGCTTATTGTTGAATCTTTACTAGTTATTTCGGTATGGGAATCTTCAATTTCTGTAGCTTTAGAAAGACATGTTTTAGTGATTATTTTATGCTCAAAGTCTTCACTAGTGCTTTCTGTGCTATGGGTATCAGATAATTCTTTTTTTATTATTTCTTCTGATGTTGTTTTAAATGATTGAGATGTAGAATCAGATGATATTTCGTGTTCTTTTAATGATGATGATGTAGTGGCACAACTCTTTGAAATTGAATCTTGTGTTTGTATATCTGATTTTTTATCAATTGTTTTAGTTTCTGTACTTGAAATTTGACATTCTTCAATATCTTCGGAATGGTATTCAGTTTTTTCACTGCTAGAGGCAGTTTTCATTACTGTCATTGAATCAGATTTTGTTTCCATATGTTCTTTATCGTCTACACATTTAGATATCGTAGATTTCTCTGAAACAACAGATCCCGTTGAATCACTGTCCTCACGGACTGTTGTTTTAATTGTAGTTTTAACAGTTACTGGAAATTCCCCAATTTGTTCACTTTTTTCATTGTGAATTGTAGTCACGGATGACGAAGAGCTTGTTTTCGTATCTACTTTTACGTCATCTCGTTCTTCAGTTGTAGTACTGCTTGTTATTGTTGTAAAAGACTGTTCGTCAATTTCCTCTGAAGGCATTATTATTTTTCGAGTCACAGTTACAGTTTTTGTGATTACTGGCTGTCCGTCAATTGTTTCTGTTTCATCAGTTGAATAGATATCACTAACGCCCAACGCTGATTCTGTAATCGTTTCATCAGTTGTTCCTTCAGAAAGTGATTTTACTTTTTGTATGGTTACAGTTTCTGAAGACTTATCTTGTTCTTCAGATGCAGTACTTGTTATTGATGAAAGTGACTTGTCATCAACATCCTCTGAGGGCATCACTATTTTTCGGGTTATAGTGGTGACAGTCTTGGTGATTATCGGTGTTTCATCTGTTCTCTCCGTCTCGTCTATTTGATGAATAACATCAGCTTCTGGCACAGTTTCTGAGGTAGTGATGAATTGTTCATCTATTTTTTCAGATTTTTGTTTCGGAATTTCTGTAGATGTAGTCTCTGTTACAATTTTGGAACCTATTTTAGTTTCTTTTTCGGATTTATCTTCTTGTTCG
>JAPMOR010070258.1:0-13469 GCA_026543865.1 Argiope aurantia
TTTTTTTTTTTGAAAATTGAAATGGAGATAATTAAATGCTGTTGATAATGGTGAAGATTATTTCTTATAATATATTTCTCATTTCTTTTTCTTCGAATCCTTTTACCGAAATGAATTTCTAACAAGAAATACTTTCCTCACCTTATAATGTTTTTATTATATATATATTTTGATTTCACTTATAAATCTTATAAAAAGTATTTTTGTTTCATTTATTTCACCTCAAATATGAAATATTTGTTTTTTCAGTAAGATTCAATTCTTGGCCATTTTTAATGTTAATAAAACTATATTGAGATACAGTATGCATTTGTAATTTGCTTTTAAAAAGGCATCAATAATATTAGAGAAAAAATGATTGAAAAAATGAAGGGTTTTTTGGGATAAAAAATAGAACCTTGTTAGGTTCATATTAAATAGAATCGAAGGAAACTTTTAGAGTATTATAAAAATTTAATTTTTATAATTTTTTCAGTATAAATTTATTACTTACTGCATCATTATTATTTTACATTTCCTTGTAGACAATACTATGATTGCAAATTTTAAAACCTGTGCTGTTTCAGAATTTTGTCAACATTAGTACAAATAATTATGGTGCTCTGTTTTTCGAAAGTTATACTAAAATCATTCGATATGAATTTTTAAAAAACTTAAAACGTTTTTAAACTATTAACTTTAAACTATTTCTACTTATAAAAATAATTATAAATTATGTTTTTTTTTCTTTAATTACAAAATTTTAGTATTCATTTAATATTTTTTATGAAAATTTAATTTGATTATTGAAAGCAACAGAATATATTTAGTGAACAAGATGTGGAATGTACCGAAATACTTTATTTGTTTGCTGTTATTACAAACATATTTATTTTGCATTTATCGTTGATTTAAAGATAGAAGCTCCTGAAACTGCCAAAGTATGTATGTTTCTATAAAGTGTTCAATCCTCGAAAGATATCAAGAACAAAACATAACTTCATAATACACTTCATAATATTAGAACTTTAGTAATAGTAGGCTTCAACACTAACAGTACATTAGTAATTTTGTGAATGTTTTGAAAGAAAAATACCCATTTCGCAGAGGAAGGCATATCATATACCTGATGAATAATGTACTCCATATTCTTTTAATGGCATATTGATTACGTAAGCGCAATTTAGAAAAGACTTAGTGTGTGGCTGTTGTATAAAATGTGGCTGTTTTGAGAAAATAATTATTTGTCTCGCATATACTCAAATGTATGGACTTTTGTGAACAGTAATGGAATCAAAAGGCTTTCTGAAAATTTTCCAAGCGGTATGAAATTAAATGGAACATAGAATTGAGAGCTTACACAATAAATTATTTATTTACATTGCTGTTGGAACTCTTTATTTATTATTCAGTTCATATAGCATTCATGCTCAAAGTTTAAATAACGCGCATCATCCTTTCACTTGATGTTGTCGTCAAGATTCTTCCTGGTTTAATTAAAGATGATAGCGAATCCATAGAATATGTAATTTGTTCGTAATTAAAATTTGAGAAAACATGATAAAACTGAGTGCCAATTTTCCTACAACTTTATATCTAGTGGTTTGCAGTCAAGTTTCATTTCAAACCAAATGAACTAGAAAATGTTTAGTGTATGACTATTTTAAAGCAATGCAGAAAATAAATATTTTTTATAAAAAATACTCTTTTGTAAGAATATGGATATTTTTTCGTTTAATTTCAGTCATGTTTTATTTTTTGTCACAAATTATTCTAATTAATTGACTATTTGAAACAATGCAGAAAGTAAATAATTTTTAAAAATATACTTTTATAACAATAGGATTTTTTTCAAAATTTCTGTCATGTTACATTTTTAGTCATTATTTATTCGTCTCTGTAAATATTACACAATTTTTTTTATCCACTACAAGATTATTTCATTCATATCGAATAAATCCCCAATTAAATAATTTGAATACCTAATAATTACAGTTATGGAAATATTTGAAAATCTTAGGATCTCAGAACTTGAATAAAATACTGTTTTCAAAATTCCATCTTGATGAACAAAAAAGTAATTAAGTTAAATAAAAATTTTGAGTTCAGTAATCGTAAAAACTAACATTCTGGGATGGCATGCATTTCAGAACTTTGGGAAATGAAAAGTAGAAAACTAAACTTAAGACAAAAAATTACTATTTTTACCTCCTATGAAATATTTAAACTGTATGCTTAAAACACAATTTGCAACTGTAATTTGAATAAAGAATGTGTTAAAGACGCTTCTTTTTTGAAAATTTTGGGATACAGAATTACAAAAAGTACATAGATTATAAAAAATTCAACAAAATACATATACAATGTACAAGAAGTACATATATAAAAAGATCAACAGATTACAGAATTATGACAAAAATAACTAAAAATAGTTCATTATTTCGATGACACGTGTTACTACACTACAACACGTGTTGCTACTAGGTCCCGTTTTACAAACTCATTTAATCGATTAATCATATTAACTCGATTAATCAATGCATGGCGCTAGATGAGGTCACAATGACTTAAACGTATCAAATTTGGTATGTGGTTTTGTTAATACATTAGTAATTCTAAGACAATTTCGACTTCAATCGGTTGGGAAAAAACACGCCTAAAACACAAATTATCTTTCATTTGAGAGAATGCCACAAAGTTTTGGGCAGATCATTCCCGCTGTTTTAAATTATGTCTATCTGTCTATAAACATATTTCAAAACTGGACTTCACAGCATATTTGTAAATTTCAGGCTAATTTTGAAATAAATCCATTTGGAGGAAATCTGTATGTCCGCCTGTACGAGTAAAATTGAGTGCAATAACTAGAAAATATAAATGCAAACAGTTCATAGAAACATTTTGGTACACATGTTTAGCATCAAAGATGTAGATCCATATCCGATTTGAAATTAAATCTGTCAGGGAATTAATCGCTACTCAGTATGTACTTTTGTATACACTTAAACCCATTAACCTAAATAAATGAAATTTAATATGTGATCTTGTGACTACTATTGTAGTTCTTTATCAAATTTTAATTTCAGCCGGACTGGAAAAAAATATCCAAAATGCGAATTCTATTTTCTGATACTCGTGTATTAATGGCATACTTGCGATTAATTCGCCAAAAATAGTAAGCTATAGTCAGTAAAAAAAGTTAAATTCCCACCAAAGACTGTTTTAAAGTTAATGCGCAATTAACGATTTTCTACTTAACAAAGTGATGGAATTTTGATTTTTAAAAAATGAGCATTCATGTATTCACAATCTTGCTCAAGGTCCATATTTTTCATGTGAGGGGGAGAGCGAGTACACATTTATCACAGAATACAGGGAAAAGTTTTATTGAGCACATCCCCATTGCTTGCTGTCTATATTTGCAACCATGATGAATGACTTTTGGGTTCTGTATTACATTAGCCGAAGCCTTTTTTGAAAGAAAAATCTTTTTCTTAGTCTCTTATTTATATTTTTATATACCAGGCGAGCCTTTGAATTGCGATTCTCGAACCGCCCACAATAATAATAAAACAGTATCCAAATCGATTATGGATGAGGAAGGCCATAAGTTTACTATGTATTTCATCATTTTGGTCGAGTTTAAAAATTTATTCTTCAGTACTTACTTTTAATTACTTTTCATTTAGGAATTTTACATCATCTACCATAATATAGTTCTTTTCAGTTTTAATTGATTTTAATTTTGGGTATAAATTTACTCTTTTTCTTTTTTTCAATGACATGATGAACCACGAGATAATTGAAAATATTATTTGTAGAAAATTTGCAAGTAATATAATTTGATTTAGATTTCCCATTTTAACTCTTTTTGAAGGAATTTTCAAAGGATGCTATCATTATCAATTTTAACGTCATCAGAGCTATACTATCATCAGTGCTAGTGATATTTATCTGCGAAAGTGTCTATAGAAGAAAATCTGTACTGAAGGGAGCATAAGTGCATAAATTCCTGACAATTTGTCGTTTCAGGGACTCAATTTTCATTATCAATTACTAAAAAGAGTTACCTCGCCTCCTTATCTAGAAAACATTTTTCAGTGAGTAGCATATAACACATTTTTTGACAAAAAAGTAACTTTTTATTTGGTTTCTCCATTTCATAGCTACATTTTGATACATTATTGCTAAGCTATACTGCATTATGGATTCAAATAATGGCAAGTTAATTCACCTTCAAATAAAATATTTTAGATATAAAAAATTAATCTTCTTAAATTTATATATACAATAAAATAAAATTTGACTCTGCAAAGGATGCAGAGACTAGATTTTAAAAATATCTGAAAAAATTATAAAATTAAATTTTTAGTACTCCAAATAAACCAAAAGCGTTTTATTTTCATTACAAATATTTTCAATTCTTTTGTCTCTAAATTATCGTTCTTTATTAGAAATATTAGGAAATTTTGCCATTATTATTTTTCTCTTATTTCATTGTCAGGTAGAGCGACTTTTATGGAATGAAAATTTAATTAAATTCAATTAATCGATTGAGATCCAATCGATCGAGAATTGATCGATTCAATAATCCATTCTCATAGCGAATACACACTTATACACGATTTAAAAATTCTAGAACATCAGGAAAAGAATGAATTTGGTTAAAAAATTCCGTCTCTAGAAATATGAAGTATAATAGATATCCGTAGTATAAAATAATTGTATCTCGCAGATATCATATTCAACTTGTATGTTCTAGTACTTTATTATTATCTTATCTTTCAATCTGAGCAAACATGTTTCTTTCTATTATTCTGAAAGGGATTGTTTTCTGCGAATGCGGTGAACCATTCTGTGGTACTAGTTGGTCACTAATCATTGCTTCTTGTCTAATCGATGCGGAAGGAAAGGATTGCATTTATTTGCTCTCTTCTTGTTTCACCGCGTCCAAATAACAGGATTTGACATTTGTCTGAAAGAACAAATTATAGATGTAGCAAAGGTTCTATTAAAGTAGCATCTGCGTGTAATTATTGAGATTATAGAATGGAATGGCCAAATGAATTAAATAATTGCACAGCGACGCAAGATGAAATGATGGATGAAAGGTGAAGAGAGTGCTTAAAAAAATTAAATTACGAAATTTTCAAAGCATCTGCTTCATTTATGTTTCATTATTTTCAGATAGTTGAAATATAGAATGAGTACAATGCTCCTAACGGTAGAACCACAACAGAACTACAAAAAAAAAAATCTCAAAATTAAAACTACTTTTGTTTTAATTATAACTTTAATTTGTTTATTAGTATTTAAAATTAAATTGAATGAATAAAATATTTAAAAAATATCATAAATCGTATTCTGAACTCTTTAATTGAACACAATGATGTACCGAATAATTTCCCCCGTCATTTTAATACTTTCAAAATTAGTTATTTCTTGCTCAAGAGATAATATTCAGGGTTTTTTCTTAATCACTATACTTATTGACGATTATGTAAAATAAATGTAATTATGCATAAGAACTAGTTTATTAAATTTATCGTGACATATCTATATAACAAAGTTTAATACAAATTAAATAAGAGGTGTTTAGATATCTCGGTGTAGAAACAATTGAAACTCGACTTGAACAGTTTCATCCAAATTACGCACACGTGTACTTCTGCGTATGCACGTTAAGTTCCGAAAGAAGAAGAAAAAATCAGTTTCTATTTCTGCCACTAAGAGAAGAAATAATGTTATTGAATATTTCTTAACATGCGCAACATCTTCAATATAAAGAGCACTGAAGCCTTTTTATACCAAATGAGAAGTACATCAAGAAGATGACTTTGACAGATCACATGTGGTTTTTAAAATTATTTTATCAATGGAAACCCAATTCTTCTTCTGACTTAAAGTCTTACAGGAAATAAAAGATTTACATATGGGTTCTGTGATGATCACAAATCTCCGAAAAATGACCTTCCATTTTGAAAAAACAGAACCATTCATCGATAAATCCAAAATATTCTACTGGTTTCAAGAAGTTGAGAAATGAAGGTAAAAAAAATTGCACATATGGGCAATTGCGCATGCTCTATGTCATGCTATATAGGAATATGGAGAGTTAGGAAAAATCTTCTGAAATTTAATTGAGTTTAAAATATCCCGCAATGAACAGTTGCTTTCTGCGGATAATGATCCGTGAAAACATTGGCTTTTATGAACAGTACTTGAGTGATAAGGAATCATGAATGATCTTGGTAGACATGGTGGAATTATTGAAGAATCATTTATAATACAAACACGTAACTACCTAATTTAATCTAATACAAATCCCCAAATTCTGGAACAAATTACGGTGCATGCTCTAAAATTGACAGTGTGATGGGGATCCTCATGATCTTCCACCACTGGCCATTGCTGCTTTGAAAAAGAAAACAGCCTCAAATGATATATTCTGTTACTGACTCTTTATGCTCACTATGCATGCCGGAATGCGTATGATGCACCGGAATTTTATTATTTATCGTTTCAAGAGAAAATTGTTCTCATATCACAATCTTTATACAACAGGTCCACTCCCTCCTACATCGCGTTGTCTTTCCATAGGGTAATTATCAATCGTTACTATGGTCAAACTGTTCGGTTGGCAGAAAGATTAACATATAACCTTCACCATCTTGAACTTGGTCACCCTATGTAAATTCTTGTGACCTTCTGATGCGGAAATATTTAAAATTCTGCATGCATTTCTAAATCAAAGGTACGAGCTGTTATAAAAAATGCATACATGTATTCAAATTCTTATGACTTATATTCTACTTTGGCAGTCCTAAGATATTAAGGGATTCTGCTGCCTGCTCTCTAAACGCTCGTCATCTTTCAGGAAGTTTGCTTTGCTCCCTATTTTCCGAACACTATACAAGAAAACCCCTTAAAAGTGAAACAAGTATTTGTTTACTAAATTTTTGCAAATAGACTTATTTTTTTAGTTTCATTCTTCAAATAAGGTACCCGAAGATATGAAATTACTTTGATTTCTGTAGAAAGTTATAGTAATTTCTGTAGAAAAGTAGTATAATATCAAAAAAAATTTTTATACGACCTCCATAATGAAAAAATTATCAACGAATGAAATATTTTTCTTATACTCATCTGTAAGAACACAAAGTTTCATGCTTCTGTTTGTAAATTCTTCTGAAATATTCAAAGTCAAATTTATTGTCTTAGACCATATTTCTATACCTCTGACGGATGTTTGAGTGAGTCTTCTGTTTCTATTTTCAGGGATAATCTCCTATATGAATTCATTTTCGACCCAAGATTGTGCTCCTGTAAAACGTGTACCGGTAGACTATCTCAGTCTACGAGTCGCGAATTTCATTTTTTATTTCCGAGACAATTGTCTACTAACGTATGTAGCACGTCGTCGTTGGCAATTCTATGACAAAAGCATTTCGATCGGCGTGACTTTCCACCACAAGTGGTTAAAAAGTTTTTCGAACAAAATGCTTTGCCGCAGGCAAAAGCAGATCATTATTTTTCTAATAACCAAGTTTTGATTATTAGAAAAAAATCAAGAAGTCGTATCAACTAAAATTGATTGCACTTCGATTACAATTGTAATATTGAATTCCTAAAAAGCAAATGTACTACGTAAATGATAAATGATGACTATAAAAACACAAGCTAAATACATTTTTGAAAATAAATCTGTTTGATATTCTAAGAGACCTAAATAACTTTCTACATAAAAGAAAATAAAGGAAAGAATCAGGCAGTCAAATACCGATATATGAAAAACAAAATCCCTTTCTCGAAAGATACTCTTCTGATGTAGTAGCTCGAGTTTCTGAAGATTCTTATTACTGAGCGAGCACCTTTCTTGATCTCTTGTTGAATGTAATTTTTAAATTTTGTAATCAAGAACCCGTTAAATGAAACTGTCACTTCTCATTTACCTGCTCGCCGTCAGAATCGACCGCCGCAAATTTAACAATGACGCACCAGAGGAAGGTTTCTAATTTTAAGAAGTAAATTATGCAAGACGCTCGCCTCATAAACAGGGTACAGAAATTTTAGTGCTGTTGCAAAATATTGGAAGTCGCGTGTCTCCTGATAAAATTATCGGATTCAGACTACCTGCTGCCAGCGATCGTTCCAAGTTTTAAATAAATTGTTTAAAGTAGGAAATGCTTAAGGGCCTTCATATGTCATTAAAGAAACTTATTGTAGACAGACATTTCCTCGAAATTTGATTTCGGATATTATAATAAATGTTGGATCTTTGCAGAACCCTTAGAACAAAGTAGTTTATAAATAGTATTTTTTAATCAAAAATGAATGGATTTTGTTTTCTCTCTATATATAAAACTCTAAAGCACGTGCCCCAGAAATTGTTCATAGCACATATTGCCTAATGCCAATATCTTCTAGTCAAAGAACGTTTCAGAGTGAGCGTTTTTTCGGTCGTATTTACTCCAAACCTTTCGCTAATTAATGAAGTGGCAAAATATTGTTAGTAATGCTTAGTTCATCAAACTCTGTGTTCCCTCAAAAAAAAGAGAAAAAGGAGTAAAATGAATAAGAAACAGGTATCAAGCAAAGTTTAATCTAGCGAGAAAATAGGCTTGCCTATTGACCATATCTTTCAAAACTATTATCTCACAAAAATGCGTTATAAACTAAAACTGTTCCTG
The DNA here is from genome assembly GCA_026543865.1 of Argiope aurantia. NCBI lineage: Eukaryota > Metazoa > Arthropoda > Arachnida > Araneae > Araneidae > Argiope > Argiope aurantia. The sequence continues at coordinate 8,670 of JAPMOR010070258.1, forward strand.
TTATAATTATATCAATTTTATCTCGGTACAATGTATTTTTTTATTCTTAATATATTTTTATGTGATACTCAATTTGTAACTATTAGGTTTTAATGTTATAACAAAATTAAAACGTATTTAATAAATGCTTCCTTTGGATCTTAATTGCGAAGTTGACTTCCGCTTTTATTTCAAAGTATATATAGTTTTCAACTTTTTCAGTATTATAATATAAGAAGGTTGAATTTAAAATAAAATGAATTCCACATAGATAACTGCCACATTTAATCAATAATCTGAATAAACAAGCTCTTCTTCAAAGGTAGCTAGTTCAATGTGAAATCTCACACGAATTTTTTAACTCTTTGAATGGAATATCTGTCATAATGACAGATATTCCATTCAAAGAGTCATTATGACTTCTATGGTTCATTCTAAGTAAAATTATAGTCAAAAAATTATATGGTTAAAGAGTTAAGAAATTAAGAGAGAAATTAAGCGAATTAGATAAGCCAATTATATAGGTGTCTTCAGGATGAAGTTTAGAATGAAATCTTCGAGGAATTCTATTTCATTGAAGTCTTGAAAATTTTCAGTCTTATTCAATAATTATTTCTTAAGCTTAAATCTCATTACCTGTGCAGTTGATGTTAATTTATAAAGAGAAGTCTTTTTTTCCACCCTTTCATCCCCACCCAATCTTAAATTTGTTCAGTCTTCAACCTAAGCTTCCTCGCAACAAAAGTGAAATTCGTAGAATTAACGGAAATCTTACGGACAGCCCGTTCAATCCAACGAAACCTCCGAGCAAGTTTAAACATGAGTAATATAAAACAATTACCGCCTTTCCCAAGTAAGAATCGATTTGAGTTAATGACAGATAATCAAATTACCAAGCATCTAAGGAGCAGAGCACTCGGATGATAATCGCAGCCGTAATGGACGAAAGGGCAATCATTCAGGATTTTTATTTCCAACATCAAATCTGCATTAGTCGAAGAAGAATAGGGACCCTTTTTAAAGTGCCTGCTAATGGCTCGCGTACGGGAAATATATTAAAGAGTTTCCGAGGTGCTTATTGAAGCGGGTTCGGAGGTTGAAGTTAGGATCTTTAATTCATATTACGAGATTATATTCTTTGAAATCTGATTAGTTAATGTATTCTTAACGATAATGTAGGTACTACAAAATTAGATTTGGAAGATTTAATGCTGTAGTTTATGCTTAGTTAGTAATATTATTACTTTGTTTGGTTATTTCCGAAAGAAACAAATCCCCAAATTGGTGCAAAGTAATTTGATATTTGCCATTTAAATAAGGACCGGAAGATAAAATCTATTGATGAAATGTTGAAATTCAAGTGTATCTGCTTTTTAAAATTGCTTATTATTATTTCTGATAAAATAAAAAAAAATTAAATGTTTTTGAAGTACTGGACGGTCCAGGATAGTAGTGTACCATAATTCATCTTTTAAGTGCAAACCTGAAACTGTATTGTTGTGTATATGTTAACGGTAGACGTGATTAATCTGATGATTGTGCATAATTACTGGATTAATCCCATTTATCCTAACATATATAAAGTTTCCATCTAACCGTGGTACAATAGCTACTTTTTAAATCACAAGAGTTGCGCATTTATCTCCAATTGGAAAAAGTCTGATATAAAGAATGCTTCCTGCAGTTGGAATTTATCATTTTAAACCAATCATTTGCTTGCTCGGTAAATATTGGTCCACTGCTTATTAGTTTTTCAATACGATTTTGGTCATGGTTCTTTTAAACAGCACATTTATTAAACACATACAATGTAAAAGATATAACAACTGACATATTAGAGCGCATTTTATTATCTAAATATAAAAGTTCATCATACATTTGTATCAAGAAAACTCATATAGTCAACCTTTAAAATAGAAATCTCGATATTTTCAATTTTCTCTAGAATATGTGCAGTCAATAATGGATCAATATAATCAGATTGTGTCTAACTAATACCATTTTTATGTTTTGCAACTCCCAAATCTAAAAACTTACTCCTTCATGCATTTCAAATACATTTTAATTTTATATCGTAGTTGCTATTTCAGGACGTTATTCAGTCATTATATTTTGTTATTATTTCAAAAAAAGAGTCAAATCATCTACAAACAGCTTTACTTCTACATCTCAGCAGCCAGCTGTATTAATCCAAACTTTCCTAATTACTAATTTCTACCCAACTGTGGTAAGTCATTCTCTTACAGTTACAGTTACAAACCTTTTCCTCTCCAATTAATTTTTTAACCAGGTGGAGATATTATGTAAAGCGATTTTTTTTCAACTTATTATACAAATATGCAGTTTTTACATAAATAACTTAATTTTAATTCCAGACCGATTAATAATCAATAAAAGGGTACAAATTTTAATAATTTTTATATTTTATCTAGTTAAAACCAGATCCAACTAACCTCTGTTTATATTTTATTTCTCTAATGCTATCGTGCTTCAAAATTTACACCCATTTGCTTTATATTAATTTTGTTTTTGAGGGTTTGTTTACTATTTCCTAAATTTCGTACTCACATAATGCGCCCATTTTATTCTTCATTGCTAATCCCATTTTTTTTTCCATAAGCACTGTTTATTACTTCCGAATACTTTTATACAAGTATTCGGAATATAATAAATTATATTAGGTGACATTTGTTTAAACTTGAGTCTTCCAGAACGCCTAAGTGGGATTTGGTTTATATCATTACTCTTCAACTAAACATTTGGCATTCGGTTTTCATTCTCCATACTGTCTTCTGGCTGATGTGCAGTAAAAGTCTGGTATGGGATTGAGTTATTACTCTTGCTTACTGCAGATTCAGCAAGAATTTCTAAGTGAAGCAATTCATTTTTTTTAAAATTATTAATCTCTTTTCTTTTTGAAGAAGTTTGTAGCAATGGGTCAATATCCCAAATTTCCACTTGCATTTTCCCTAAATAATTACTCCCTTATAAAGATTCATTGAATTTAATAGATCTTTACTCGATTATTTTCTATTTTCAATATCGCAAATTCGATAACCCCCTTCTTTTTCTAGGGTATCTCAACATTATACCACATCTTCCGAAACTTCAGGATTTTTTTCTCACTAGCCGTCTTTGGCGACCTATTAATGCTCGCTAAAATGTTCAATTAATAATTTATGTAACTTCTTCTCATAATAGGTTTTTCAGCAAAATGTTTTTAAGCTTCAAATTTTGATAGTCATATTATTCACTTATACTATTATGTAGACCTTAAGCCGTTCTGTTCATTCTATTACGGGTCTCTCTCTCATTTTCTGTTATACCCGTAAAATTCAATTTCAAACTAAAGTGGAAATAATGAAACTTGAAAATAATAATAAATGGAAATAATGAAATATATCTTAGTGAATCCCAGCATGTTTTTAAAATAAAAATATGAGAACTGAAAGTAGAGTCGTTCGGAATTGAATTCTTATGTGCACTACAGATTAATTTTCTTAATTTATAATATCTACAAGAATTATTCCATAAAAATTTCATGGATTCAATGAAACATTCAGTTTTTATTTTTATTTTTAAAAGGATATAAACTGTCAAAAATTTTTTGGTTTATAAATATATTTTAAGAAATTATGAAATTTAAATTTTAAACAGTCCTTTGGTCCTAAAGAATCATATTCTGCAAAATATTCTTAACTTTCCAACTTTTAAAGAACTAAATAAACGTTTCTATTTTCTGCGTTGAAATCTGACCGATTTATTAAGTTTGTAATATCACAATATTAGAACAATCAACCTATTCATAATCTAGTCCAATTACTCTTAAAAAAACTCTGGGAGATGATTGGTTTCTTTGAAACTGTCGATGAAGTGATCTGTAATCACCCGTTTTTAAAGTATAGTGATTTTAAAATTTTCATAAATTGGTCAGCTTTAGTGATTGATTTAGTTGATTAGGGTGCAACTCTTTTTATTTCAAAAATTAGCATCTTAAGATTATTTTGTTAAATATGATTCACGGGGCAAAGAATATATGTAAAAATTTAAAATTCGTAATTAATCAGTATCTGTTGACTCAAATTATATAAAATATATATTTTTTTATTTCATTTAAATCCTTTGAATACTTGTTACTAAAGGTTTACTAATTAGCTGTTTGGCACATCTTAAAAAGCTCTTTATTAGAATTAATGATATTGGTATTGTGAAAGATCATAGAAAACGTTTCCTTGCATTTACTTTTCAAATATTATGTTTCATATTTATTTAATTTCATACAGACATGTGCCGAAAATTGTATTTTTATATATTTAATTTGGAATGATAGTTAACTTATTTTTTAACATGAGTTTATGTCAATATGATGGCAATGCGTTGATAAAAGTTAATTTTTTCCCATTAACGTGCAACGTGCTCGTGCAGCTTAAATTTTAATTTTATTTTGGATGAAATAAATTGTTGAAAAATATGATTAATTTTTTAATTCATTAAAAATAGAATTTTAATTTGTTTGTTAAAACATTAATATCATTGAAAAGATTATTTTTTGAACTTCAGTATGATTTAAAAATCAATTTTATGCTATTATATTTTCGGAAGTTAAAGCGGAAAAATTTCAACATTTTACTTAAATTTTAATTCATTAAAATTCTATTTAAAAATTTTAAAAATTGTTCCGAGCCGCACACTCCCGGCCTTTAAAGTATACACGTGACAAATTTGGTAGCTGTAGGTAGAACGGTCTGGTCTGTAGAGCGCCAACACACACGCTGAGCTTTATTATAAGTATATAGATTATTTTCGGAACATGAAAATGAA
>JAPMOR010070258.1:13479-24124 GCA_026543865.1 Argiope aurantia
TTTTTTTTTACACGGAGAATTTCTTCGTTTCATTTATTGATTTATCGCTTTGCGTTTATCGTTTATTTCAGAATATTTTTTTCCTTTTAGACCGCATACTGTACTAGCTCTTAAAACGAGCCATCTAATCCAAAATAGTCACATTTAGTCCTAAGCCTTCTTGTTGCAGCAATATAATCGCTTGCTGATATTATATATATAATATTTCTTCTCTTACTTCCGTCTTTAATTTCTACATTTTCTCTCTGATCCATAGAAATTGCTTAACATTCATCTCTTTGTTTTGTATAGTCATCGAGTTCATTTATAATCGAGGAGCCAGCCAGACAGATTTCACTGTGACTGGATTTCGTTCAAGGTTGGATAGAAATCTGCAAATTTTATCTGATTCAATTTGCCAGATTTCATCCGTCTAGCTCAAAGCGTTTTAGAGTTATCGTATTCAAATATATACATTTTTCCGATTCAGGGAGTTTTGAGATGCGACAAAATCTTGAGTTCGAAGAATCCGACCATTCCAATACTTCTTTTATCCTATATTTACGTGAAAGGGAAAAGTGAGTACGCTCCAATTTCTCAAGGAATTTATAATTTCTAACAAATTGTACGATTAAGATACATATATGTTTATATGTACCTTAATCGTACAATTAATCGTATCTTAATCGTATATCAGTTTTTAAATCACTGTATTATATAATTCAGAAATCTCCAAACAGGTTCCTAAATAATATTTAAAAAGTGATTGTTTATTCACGCGGTTTGAAAGAGTGAATCAGACTAATACGATTTAATCGATATACGATAGATAAACAGAAAAGGATTAAAGATACTGAATCTATTTCTCTATCTTTTCTTGGTCGAAATATCAAGTTTAACTATTATCAGATGTTTGAACTGATGCTTTCATAAACTGCCAACGCAGTGTCCCCAGTGGCGCAATCAGTTAGCGCGCTTTACTTATAAAGCAGTGCCTGCAAGAAATGCCGAGGCTGTCAGTTCGAGCCTCACTTGGGGAAGGAAATATTTTCGCGTTGTCCAAATGAACACTTTGCAAGCGATTATAAAAACCAAAATGTCTGAAACAAGATATATTAATTAAAAAAATAGTCATGCATGTTTTTATTCAGCATTTATAAAAATAATGTAAATTGAATAATTTTAAAATTTTTGAAAAATTTTTAATAATTGGAATTTCGAAACAAATTCCATACGATATTTCTATTTTTAGGTTCCATTTAAATATTGGATGTGCGTTGGATAAGATCTGGTAGTAGTAACTGCAAAAGTCAATGGATGTGATGCAAAAATCAATGGATTTGAACGTTACGCATAGAGCTGCGAAATGTAACACTCAGTTGTATATTATGCATTCATCGCTCACGAAGAATATTCTTTTCAAGATTTTAATTATATTTTTAATCAGATATTAATCGAAATTCTAGCATTTTCTTCAACAACACTAGATCGTATTATTCTACAGAAATTAATTTTTTGGCCATTTAAAAAAAATTTAAACTAACTTTTTCGTGAAATCAAGTTTATTTCTGTATTATATATTTAAATTTTAATAAACCTCTTGCCACACGAAAAAAGGTTATTTATTCTAACTATTAAACTTGTCAAACAAATTGCCCTTCTCAGCTGAAATATATGCAGAAATTGAAAGGTTTCCATTTGAATTTTTACAGAAATTATTGCCAACAAATAAAAATAAGGTTTAAAGTTTATTTTTTTCCTACATGTTGAGGAATTTCTTGCAACGTTTTCATTAAAATATTTTCCTCTTTTTTCAAATACTTGTTTTGAACTCGCTTCTTTCAAAAGATTTATTGAATGGATTTACATACCATTTAATTCAAGATTAATGTGATAGAATTAATGCTAGAAATGTTCAACTCTTTAAAAATATTTCTATAAAAATTTACTTTAAAACAAAATTTTAGTTGATATTATAACATTCTCATACTATTTAATGATCATAAAAGATATTTTTCATTTATTATTTTTTTACATAAATAGTTTAATAGTTCTAGAATTTTCTAAAACTAGAATTCTAGTTCTAGAATTTTCTAGAATAGTTCTAAAATTTAATAGTTCTAGAATTTCAAAATATTTCCATATTTTGCGTAAGTCGAACATCAAAATCTATGAGGAAGTATATTTTCAATAAAAAGGTTATTTATAATATTAATTTATCTTTGTTTTAAATATTTAATAATTCACAAATGTTATTAATTTGATATTCGGATTGTAAAATACTTGGACTAGTAAGTATTCATTTATTTATAATTTATATATCTCAAGAAATTATCAAAGTCTTTTTATAAATTATTCTAGTAAGGGATTCTGTTTTCGGAAAATGACGAAAACATTCTTATTCGGAGTAATTTATACAAAAACTTGTGAAAAAGTTTACTTCAAACTACCACGAATCTGTTACATACATTTTTCCTGTTCATTTTGCTCTCAAATTTTCTTTTAAATTCCAGATGCTGGGTTTTAAGTTATAACTTTAAATTAATCTTCATTAAAACACAGAAAATTTCATTTAAAAAATGCCGCAAAGGGGGAAGAGAATTTTCAGCAAACCATACTCTGAAAGTTACGCAACTCGTCATAAATCTTTTAAAACAATGTTAAGAAAAAAATTCTTCTTTATTTTCAGAAGAAAATAGGAATCATTTCCACAAAAATGCATTTTGAAATATTAAGTATACGTAGAAGTAATCTGATTATGATTTTTTCATCAAAATTATGATAGACTCTTCTTTTCTCTGAATGAATAGAATACATTTCCGTTCAAAGCTAAAGCTTATCTTTCTGTACTTTGAGATCGATATCGTTTCCTTTCGTACATTTTCTTTTTTATTAGCCGAAATTTGTTTTTATTCCTTGCTTTATTGAGGAATATATTTTCCTTTTGTGGATTATTTGGTCATATTTTATACCTACATCGGATCTTTGAAAAAATAGTCATTGTGTTTCATAAGAACACCAGACAAAAATAATTGGATAGAAATACTCAAGAATTGAAATAGAATACGACGGAGAATTTATTTTTTAATTGCTCATAGTGTTTGGTATTTAAATTTTCTAAAAGTGATAATGTACAAAAAAAAAATTTTTTTTGAGTAGTATACTGTTTAAGAAATTTTATTATGTGAATATAAAATATTTGATTTTTCTTAATTACTTAATTGCTCTTTTCCTAATGAATAGGGTCTAGCAAATGTCACATTTTCTTACAGTTATCTATGTAATTTAGATTCAACCGATGTAGACGTTCGCTTAGATGTTTACACCTACAATATTAAAACATTTAGAGCAATTTTTATAGAAATATTTTAAAGATCTGTTTAATACAAAGAAGACATTTTGATAATAACCATGTAATACCTGAGGAAGCAAACATAATTATAGATAAATAATAAAAAAATACAGAAGTAGTAATTTTTTAAAAATATTATGCTTACGACTTTTTTTTCTTATCAGAGGCTCATATGTATGGTGCAATTCGAAAGACAATCAACAGAGTTTTCATAGTAGTATGAAACAAGCGGAGATGGTAACCCCCGAAACTTTTCTCGAATTCTCCCTTATAAAGTTATTATCTCACCTTAACTACGCAAAAAAAAATTTTAGCCCTTGGTCAGTCTATGAACACCACAAGTGTTCAAATACAGAATTCCACGTATGAGAACTTTGTGTTTCATAGTTAAGAAAAAAAACTGTACAATTATATTAATTGCAAACCATTGGTAAGCAATAGTTATGAAATATCGATCTTTGACCTGAATCAAGCAAGCAGTTGTCGACCATTTTTTTACGATTAACCAAGCGTTTCATACACAAATAATAGAAAATCGAATAGGTATTTTGAATAACTTTTTTTTTCTGATCTGTAAACCAAGATTTGACTTAGCACGACAATTGTAGTCACAAAATGACATGCCAAATTTTATTTACTGCATTTTTGAGTTGGCGCGTTTGCAAACATGAAAAATGGAGACTGACAGATGGTCATTCCTTTAATGAAATAAATACAAATTTGCATTTTACATGTTGAACCCGTGTATCAAATTTGAACAATTCAACTTTTTCCTTTTTGTATTCATGTTCTCTCGGACTGGGACAAGCGAACAGATGGACTTCCTCTTAGTAGATTTCCTTCAGTATTTTGTCAGAAATCTACAAATTTACAGTAAAATCCGTAAACTGAAATACATCTTTCTTCATTACTTCTAAATTATTTTGTACACAAACAGAAAGACTGTTGTAATTCCAAAAAAAATTTCGGATTCACACAGGCCTGAAACAAGGAGATTCGCCAAAATTTATATGTAATATCACGCAGTTAAGTTTAGTTTAGTTATGTTAGCGTCGCGTTTTAAAGCAACACATTTATTTTGGGACGGATCTCCTAATTTTGAACCTCGGTCAGATGACGAGGACGACACCTTAGCTGGAAAACCCTCCCCAAACTTCCGCATGACACCAGCGGATGGACATTTGGACCCGACGCATTAAACAAGACCCAATTACACATTGGTTCTTCAGTGGAATCAGGTCCCGAACCTGAAACCATCCGTCTCCTAAGTCGAGATCTTACCCCCTGGTCACCGCAGCCCCGTTGTAATGAAGCAAAATATTGATAAGATACATTATATTGGAACAGGGATAAATTACAGAAAATTCCCACTGATTGACTGTTTTTATCTCTTTAAAAGTGGCGCAAAATTCGCTCGAATTTTCATAAATGGGATGATTATTACGCAGTTTTTTTCTAAGTCCTAATTTTTTTTTTTTAACGAGTAATTGAGAACAGGTAACTTTCATTTTTTCAGTAATCATTTCTAAAAGTCTAAATGTTCAGCATACCATAGGTCTTTTCGTGGTTTCCTTTTGTGCTTTGTAAAATTTATTTTAAAATGTCTCTCTTTTAGATCCTTGCGTGTTTTCTCTTTCTTATAAAGATAAAATGGAATGATTATAGTGTATGCTTGTTGAAGTTTCATCAAAAAAAGACAGTATTAATGAGAAACGTGAAAGTTTCTGATGAATATTTCAACCACTGAATGCGAGGATTCAAACAAAAAGACACACAAGCTTAATAATAATTATTATATTGAAAAGTTAACCTTTAACTGTTGGAAAGATTTTTTTTTCAAATTGAAAAATGAAACGTAGCCAACAAAAAAATTCTCAGTCATGACATTTAATAAAATAAATTTGAAAAAAAAAACTTGACTGCCTTTTTCAGGAAATATTACATTCGTTACATATAATAAAAAGATCTAATATGTCTACTAAAAACACTTTTGAGGAAATATATGCAATTGAGAAAGAAATGGCATATGACAGCTGTGTCGAAAATTGCCATTATATGCTCTCGAATCTAGAATAGGGGAAATTTTTAATAATGGTGTGCAAAATGTTAAAAAAATGTGCAAAATGTTGAAAAAAAGGAATTGAATGAGAATTCCAATGCATGTAAATACTATATCTAAAATTCCAATGCGGATTAAAAAATACTAATATGAAACAAAATTAATGCATATGCAAAACACAAAAGAACGTAACAGAATAAATACAGAAAGAATACGTACAAAAACTTGAATGTAAAAATAATACGAAAAATCACCGGCACATACGCAGGGATGATAAAAAATATTGCTTTTAAAGAACTTATACTCACAATATCTGCTTGTAATAAAGATGAAAGCTAGGGGGAGTTTCTGTTGGTATCAGTCAGATCAGTTGACCTACATCTACAAAATTTGGAACAGATATACGTTTGAAAGTGGAAATGTGCATCTTAGAGCAAATGTTTTGAAATATTTATTGAATATTTGAATTAAAAAATAAAACTTGATTTGATGTTTTTTCGTGATAATTTCCAAAAAAAAATTTATTTTCCCGAAGAAAAATTATTTACTAAATATTTTATTTACACGTCGTTTTAATGTCCAATGAATTATATTTTCAATGATGTCAACTTAATTGCTGTAAAATCTTTTAGTTCACATTAAGTTAAATTCTTAAATATATTTTCAAGTATATTTCATTATTATATTTTGTGAATGAAATCGAAATCTTCCCATTGGTTCATCCAATATTTGATCGCTTGATTTTTTTTTCCATTGCTAAAAGCTGAACTGGGATTGTATTGAATAGTTATGTAGTCTACTGGACAAATAAAGAAGTGGACTTACAATAATTACTGGATTTAAAATATAGATGAGCAGGATGAAATAGCTCTTGGATTCCAGGGAACTGGTTTCTATTAATCTATTTTAATCCTGTAAGTTCATACTATGTGTAAGAAACATATCACATGCAAGACTATTAAAATAGCACCCCTTTAATGTCCGCCTATCTGACTATATCGTAGACATAAAGTTTTATCTAAGTGATTTAAATGAAACCAATATCTTCAACGATCCAGTCGCCAAACACAACTAGTGCGAAATAATACAGGTGAGCCATAAAATAAATTTCCTTGTTTAGCAACCATTTGCAGCAAAAACAAATGAAAGAAATGAAACCAGATTTTATATAGGGGAGATACTAATGATAAAGGGGTACAGTTATGAATAAATTCATGAAACCCACAGAAAATAATATTTCATTCATCAACATTAGGTTGCCCTGAACGCCGCGCAACATTTTCAATATTCTGAACTTCCCTGCGTACAACATATAGCATACGGTGTATGATGTTCTTTACAGCTGAGTGTAAACCATCAGTTTCGATGTTCATAACAGCCCATCTTATGTTCTATTTCAAAACATGCAGGCTTGCTTAAGAGCAACCATGGCAGGGTAGAGCTTACACTAAGTACACATCAACAGTCAATTACGAACACTAGTCAAAAACACATCAATAGAACTTCTAACAGGTCGTTTGCTCTTCATTTTTTTTTACAAGGAACGCATTGGGAATTTTACAAATCCCTCTTGATATGCAAATTTCCTCGTTCATACGTGACAGCAGCTCTAATATTTTTCCTATTGGCAACTTTTAGTACTATTTTTTTCCTGCGGAATTCATCTTCCCACACCTTCCACAGTCTGTATATAAAATATGGTTTCATTTCGTTCATTAGTTTTAGCTATAGAAGCCACCAAATAGGAAAGTTATTTAATGGCCACCCTGTATTATAAACAATAGTAAAATAATGCAAGGCTTACTTACTCTCTTGAACCAAATGTAATCAAATGTAGCTTTCTATAGAAAGTTTTTTTTTTAAATTCAAATATAAAATCGAATTTTTGTTCAATTGACTTATTTCTGAACATTTATATCAGAATGTGGGAGGAGTCCAGAAGACAGGACAAATTATAAAAAAGATTAACATTCATCTTTTATTTTAAATGCCATTGAAGTTGAAAAATTCTCCAAAATATAAAAGATTATGCATTTACTACACTTGCAAGATTAAGTCACATTTTTTTAAAGTTTACTTCCTCTTCTTTTGATATTTTTTTACATACGACCTGAATATTTGCTTAGTGCTCTTTCTCGAAAATGTTCTGCAGCGAGGCAAAGTTCTATTGCAGTACTCAAGTAGCAGTAATTAAATTTTGCCTCTGTATCCTCTCGCACCCAATTTAAAGCTTCAGAAAAAGCATCCAATTAAATTACACTTTTCCGCAAATCGCTTTTGCGCAACCTTCACCAGGACCTGGCAATCTGTTTGAAAATAAGTTCCTTCCGAAAAAGCTTTCATTAACGAATGCCGGGGTCGTGCAGCTTTCCGGAGTTCCACTTGTTTGATTAATTGCACTGTAAACACTTTTTCCTGTTTAAAGATTTTATTTCGAAATTCTCTTACTTAAAAAGAGAAAGATGTGATTCTGCATAAGATGTTAAGCTCCACCAAATGCGCAGTTTTTATAATTTTAAAACCCACTTTATTTTCTTGACATATTGATGGTGATAGTGATTACATTTCTGTCTCCGGAAATAGCTTTAATTTAAAACCTAGGGTGCTTAATTAGAATTTAAGAAAGCACTTAATCCAATGATTCTCCATTTCTGAAAATGTAAAAATGCATTTCTTTGTCATGTTGTTCCAAATAAATAAAGAATAAAGCTGTTTATCTACAAATAACATGAGTTTTACGTTAAACACTGAGAAATAAATTATAGCAATTTACAGTAAAGGAAGGAGTAGAAGATTAATTTTGCATTGTCATTATTTAAAACTTCAATTTTAAATAATATTACAATTTTCTGGGCCATTGAAAAAAAAATTATATCAGATTCATTGCAAGACATATGCAAAAGTATCTTTATCTAAAAAATAATGAATGCAAAATTATATTAAATAGGAACAGCTAGTATCATAAGAATGCATAGTAATAGCAGCATTTATTTATACTTACCATATTAAATAAAGAAATATTGTAATCATGTTCAAAAAAGGCTATTAGTGTGTAAGTATAAAAAAACAATTATAATTAATGTTAACCAGTATTAGTCTGATATATAGTGAAATTTCATTTGACATATTTTTTTCAAAATAATATTTAATTAAATGACAATATTTTCATATATTTTAAAAATTATTTTTGCTGATGTTATAAAGAAAATGTCTCAAATATTATTTTAATAAATTTTTACGAAATCAGTATTTTATTTTTAATTTAGAGAATTTTTTCAAATTAATTATTTTTACTTCACCTTTAAATAGTGACAAATTTGTCAAGTTAAAGTACAATAACTACTTCCAAATTGAACTCGTTTTCCAGTTTAATTTTTCTCTGGACAATTAAAAAACGGGCTTAATAGATATATAAAATATATGTTGATTTAGTACAAAAAGATCCTTTTTATTTATTTCAAGCATAAAAAAATGTATAAGTATCAGATATCAATCTAGAGTTTGGTTTTCATTAAGATACCCAATAATACTAATAATCTAAAAGAATAAATAGGAATTATTAAATGACTTGTATATGTTTGTCCGAAAAATCTAATTCCTCTTATCTGGTATCACTAGAAATGGTTCAGATATGCATTTTGATTTTAATATCTTATTACTTGCATAATATAAAAATGGGGATGATATCCTTTAGAATGTTCAAGTGCTATTTATCTTTTAAATTGATTCTTACTTTGATTAAAAAACCGATTAAAATATTAGAAATTCTGTAATTTTATGAATATTATTCCAATACAAACAGTTAGCTGGAATTTAATTATTAAATTTTTCTGATCACACACATTTTATCAGTTAAAAATTTTGATAATTGATATCGATTTACTGAAAGATAATTATTTTTTTAATTTCATTTTAATTCACTTCCATCTCTTTTTTTTTAATTTTATTCTTTTAGTCCCCTTTTCATAATGTTAAAAATAGCCTTCAAAAGTAATAGGATTTATGTAATTACTGTACCCAATGTGATTTTTAAAGTAGTGTCGCAAATAGAATGCATATTTTAGATGTGTTTCTTTTGTGTCGCATGAACCCCTAACTATTTTTATAGTTACTAGCGACTAAATCTGACCCATATAATACTAACGTACGTGGCACAAAAATCGATCTTATTACATATTGCCGAATGGCAATACTATGTAATGTAAACCACTAACATTTCAGACTGTTACTTGAACGTTTTTAAAGCATAATTCAATGTTTCGCTAATTAATCCGGCAGCAGAATATTATTAGAAATGCTCTGTATAGGAATCACCGAAAGCTTTATTCATTCTTTGGAAAGAAGATGCAAAAGAAATCAAGAAATAGGCGTTAAATATTAATTTAGCACGAAATTAGGCTTAACTTTCTCCACATGAGAAATTACTATGTTTTTTTTATGGAAATTTTTTTTATGGTGACCACATCTTTCAAAAGTATTATTTATTTCGCAAAAATATTTTTTCCATTATTGAAGAATTCAAGATATAAACTTGATATGATTAAAAAATGTAATATATGTACATTTTTTTATTTAATTCACTGTTAAATGTAATACACAATTTATAAAAATTTATTTTTAATGTTATGAATTATTTTAATTATGTCATCAATCAAAACTTTCAATCGCGTGCTTTCGTCAATGTTAAAATTAAGATTTCAATTTTTTTTCTTTGGAAATGAATTTCAAAAACAGGATTTTCATTTCCCCTTTGATTTCATAGTATATACCTTTTTTAAAATTTGTGTTGAGTTTTTCAATTAAATTAATGTTTTTAGGTCATATCAAACAACATGGCGATTTTTCTTCTAAAAAATATGTTATAAATAATAGCTTAAAAAGTCTAGAATGTGTCGAATCAGCTGAGCTTCTATGGCAGTTAGTGTATTCAATGACATTCAATAATTTTCGAGATAAATCAATAAATTTTATTGTTGATATACGAGGTAAATTCACTTCATGCTTAAATAAAACATACAAAACGCGCTACGGTAAAATAGTTTTTATGATAAGTTGCATATCTTCCAGGACATGCCATAACAATAGAGCATTACAACTTTATATGAATAATAATGTAAAGCAAGTGAATATAACTTCAAATAAACCGCCTCCATTGATATTTAAAGCGTTTATAACAATGACAGCTTCTTGAATGCTTCTAATTCTGCTTTTGATTTATTATTCAAGGTCTTGGTGTTCCTATATAAGCCTTTTTT
>JAPMOR010070258.1:25336-39216 GCA_026543865.1 Argiope aurantia
TTAATGTTATTAAGTTGTTATTATTTATTTTATGTTTTGTTTATTTTCTGCTTTAATTTGCTCTTTTATTTCGTCGACATTATTTTAAATAGTTTGAATGATACAGTAATGAATTTAAAAGGTTCTATCGCCTTATTCAATTTTTAATCCACCCAAACATTCATTTTGAGCAGTATTTAGATATATTTAAATCTAAAAGAAAGGAATATCCAGTTTCTTCAAACTCGTGTGATTTTTTCAGGATCAAAAGAATTTGAAATGATGATTCTTCATTCTTATGCTTTCCTTTGATTTTGTTTGTAAGAGAACAACAGGATTTTGATATAGAAAATTATATTTGCACTAAGCTGAATGCTTATATCATTCTTTTTGATAGATATTTAAAATTTAACCGTGTGCTTTGTATTTAACATTCATATTAAAAGAAAATTGCCTAAACTATTCAAACATTTGGTAATATCTTTTTGTGATAAAAAAATTGATAAGAGCTTAGTTTTTTTCTAATTGGACTTTTTATTAGCTTTTGGATATAATATTCATATCAGAGTTGGGGATTTTTTGATGGATGTAAGTGAAAAGGAACAGAATTCTCGTTTTAATTTTGCTTTCAAGTTCAGTTCGGGCGGAAAATCAAATATAAAAAACGACACAAATTAACAAACTATAATGGCATTATTCCAAGTGGAGGGTATTTTTAAGATTTTTCCGAAACATGCTTGTATATGATTTGAGAAGTATAGTATAAGAAGATTAATCTGCGGCAGGTTCGAATTATGCCATACTTGATCTCCCAATAGTTAGTTTTAACGAGAAAGCAAATAAAAAATAATGTTCTACGATAGTTTTAATAATCTGCTGTAGGCAAATATTAATAGTGAAAATGTTTAAAAGAAGTTCCAATACTTTCTTCAAAAATACTTAATGTATTATGCACAAATTCAGGAACTCCCCAGAGTTAATTTTAATTCCGTACATGTTTCAAATGGATTAAATACAATAAATTCCTTTTGTACAAAATTTTGCATTCTTTGATGTTAATTATCGTACTCCATTTCTTGAATTTATTTCTGTTAGTCCTTAGTATATTCCGAAATTTGTTAGTCACTCAATTATTGCATCCCTTGCACACTATTGCAATCCAAATCAATAACTTCCTCGTGGCTTCATCTGTGAACGATTTATTTGGCGCATCTTCTACTGAATTTAGATCCCTATTTTGATCTTCAATGGCAACATTTAAATCAAGACCGACCCTATTTTCAAATTAAGAAATTTGAACATGGGTAGCTCAATTTGTGCCTGAATTTCGAATGTACTGAACCAAAAATTACCATATTAAAAGAACGCCGATTGTAGAAAAAATACGTTATAAGAATTGAGAATCAATAGAGGCTTAACTTGCTTTATTGAATCTAAAAAATATTATTTAATATAGATAACCTCAATCAAGTGCCTTCTACTGATGACAATGTAAATAAGTAAAGCATCAAATTAATAAAATTATTTTAGAATTCATGAGATCAGATCAGGTTCGAACATTAAAAGAAAATATCAACATAAACATTTGTGGTAATTAATTGCAGCAAGCATACCATCGTATTGCATATCAATTAACAGTATTCGACCAATGTAACATTGCAAAAAATCTATTGTTAAATGTGTAAATATATATACATCCTTATAATCCTTGAATATTTCCTAATCATTAATTTTTAATTCCTGTTAAATTTAATAGTTGGCTACATCTCGTTAATATCCCATTAAACAATTCTCCTGGTTCACCTGCAAAGTTTATTGGAGTAATTATTCAAAATATTGTATAGTATGTTAGCAACAAAAATCTAAATATTCATGCTACATATTTACTAGAGCAACATTTGATTAATAAAGAAAATACATACTCAACTTTATAATAATGTATTAAGGATCATATATTGATATTCAATATGCTTTAACGATTTCGGATTCCATACTATAAAATTTGATTTGAAAGTTTGTATCCATTTTTATTCTTTTGCATAAAAATGGATGGAAATTTCAACTTATTCTTACGTCATATATTTTTTTTAATTTTTTTTTCTAGGAGCATAAAATATATACTTTAAACATCAAATAACTGTATACACATTCAATATCGATTAGTTTCAATATACAGAAAAATGTAACTACTATTTTCCTAGATTAAGCATATTTTTATATTTATTTGCTTGACTCTCTACTTGATTTACCATCACAAAGCAAAAATTCCGATTTTAATACTCCCCTTGGCTATTAAGGTAGCAATTAATTAAACGTGATGTTATTAAGTGGCAGTTCTAAAAATAAAATATTAAATTCTCGGTAGTTAAAATATTAATGCTTTACTTACTTTGGAAGATTAAGCAGGCTGTGCTTGAAATGGATGAAGGCATTTGCAGTGGATGATAGTCTTGTTCCTTCATCGGAAAGAAGACATTCTGACCTTCGGATAGTAGCTTCACTCATCCTGGGACATTCAAGTATCGTCCTAATCACCATCATGTATATGCGGTTGATCCAGAAGAGGCAAGCTTTTGACATATTATAATGTTGGAGTTTCAAAAAGTAATACCACAGCTCATTTCTGATGGCTGCTCCAAATGTCGATATGCCCGTAATTAAGACGTTTCAGCAAATTGGCTTCATAGGTCATTTCAAACATATTTCATAGGTCCCTTCAGTAGAACTTCATCATAAAACACCTCAAACATACATAATAGGTCACTTCAAACGTCGCGATTTCTATCAATCGCTTTCATTTTTTATGAGAGAGACAGCAATTGTTGTGACTCATGAATAGAAAATAGGAAGGCACTGTCTGAACACCAACAAGTAGATCACAGTTCCTAATCAGTTCTATCAATCGGCCCATAAAAATTCAATTTCTATTAAGGAAAAACTCAAACTATTCCTTGAAAGTTTTCGATAAAAACAACTAGATTTTTCCAGTAAAATAAAATCATCTCAAAAGTCCTTCAAATATCTTAACAATAACTTTTAAAAACTAATATTAAGTCAACATAAAATATGTCAGACTTAAGAATGCTGATAGTTCTGCATTCAATATTCCTAAAATGATCATAATATTTTAAAGAGCGTTCATACGAGGTCACCTATTGAGCGCAATGGAATGCAACACCTACCTCAAAAACCTCACGTGCCACTAATGGGATTATGGCAAATTACTGTCTTATCGGAACAACTATTTGCTATTGTCCCATTGCGGGCACGTGATATTCCTACGGAGGCGTGACCTTCTATTGCGCGCAATAATGGGAATTGTGTGAACGCTGCTTTGTAATTACCAAAAAGAAGACTTTACTCAAATCGCAGAAGGCAAAAGTGTCAGAATAGATTGCCAAGTGAGCATATCTGATGTTCGAACTAATGAAGAACCGCTCTTACAAAAATGCTTTGCGACGGAAGAGGTCATAACTTTTAGAATCCCGTGCTTCAAAGGTCAGGAAATCAAATTTTTTTCTAACACAATTGTGGGGATGGTCGACTCAGAATTGATGAAAAATATGCAAAGGTTTTCTTTTTCTTAATGTAAATAACATTGAGATAAATAAATAAACTGAAGTGAGCCCAAATCTCAAAAATCTTCAAAATAAATAACTCAAATCTTTACAAATAAACCAGCTTTCACATGAGGTCAATTATTGCTCGCAATGGAAGGTCGCGCCTACTTCAGGAAGAACACGTGACTAGAATAGGAGAGCTGTAAATCGTTATCCTGATGAGACAACCCTTTGCCATGTCCCGTTGGGGTCACTTGATACTTCTGAGGTAAGTGTCGCCTTCCATTGCGCGCAATAGTTGGCCTATTGTGAACGCCGGTTTAGTAACATCCCTCAGTGATCACTAAAAATGTAAAATTACTAATAACCCAGAGCATTTGATCAACAATGTAGAGTTAATTAAATGTTCATGATAAAAATTACTATGTCTCTGAAAGAATTATAAATTAAATAGAATAAAAATAAAATTTTCTAAATAAAACATAATCGTCTTAATCTCTGTCATATTCCTTCAATAAAGTTTATTTTAATTTATAAGCGACTCATGTAAGAAATATGATTTTCGATACACTGATACCAACAGGTGCTTACATAAATGAATTTTAGTTTATTAAAATTCTCTATACCAAAAGAATACTGAAATCGTTATCGTTATCCAGAGATCGATACCGTAAAAGAAAGTCTCATATAAATTAACATTAATTAGTTGAAAATTGAGCAATATAAATTGAAACATTGCTGTATATTTTTGTATTTTCTTTTGAAAACAATAAAAATCATTTTGAATTATATAAAAAAAAATGAAACCTCAGGAAATACGGGATTTCAAGGGGTTTAAACTAAACTTATGGAAAGTAAAAACTTCCAATTGATGATTTTCCTGTGTTTGAACAAAGTTCTTTTAAACATTTTTTTACTAAGGTAATTTATTCAAACCACAAAAGATTAAACTAATGTAGAAAGAATAAGACTTAAGGATTTTTATATGCTTTAAGTCAAAGAGTACAGAAAAAATTACTAAAAGGAAATCCGAAAGTGGAGGAAAAAAATGATGCTTACGTTAATTTTTTTTTTTTTTAATTCTTGAGTTGAAAATTTTCAATATATTTTTTTTCTCTTTTCTTTCTTTCTTTGTACATTAAAGATTTTCTTAAAGCACAAAATAGCTCTTTCTTTCCTTCCTTTTAATTGTATCTTAATCAGTTCTGACTTTAAACATAGTATTCAGTAAGAAATAAGACGTCTTTTCTTTGACTATCTGAAATGGGAAAATTTTAAAAATACTTTTAAGTCACGTAATTTGAATTTATTGTTAATACAGTATTGAAACAAATTATTTTTTTTATTGCTTGCTATTTCAAATTTATTATCAGTTTTACAGAAAGGATTGCCACTCTACCCATTACTAATAGCATAATATTTTTGGAGATAAACTTTTCAAGTAAAAAGTGCTCGAAATGGATGCAAATGAGATAAATGCTAAATAAATTAATATTTATAAATTAATTAATATGAATTATAAATTAATATTTAATATGAATTAAATGCATATTAATATTAATTTATAACTTCAAAATTAATTATTTCAATTATTAGTTTATATTAATTAATTAAAAACTTCAATTATTAATATTAATATTCAATTCTTTATTATTTCAATTATTAAGTTATATTAATTAATTCAAAATAAATTAATATTTAATATGAGTTAAATGGAAAAAAATTAATAAACATATACAGGGTTAGCAAGAAATCAGTTACTCACTTCAGAGGTCTCTAAAATGCGTTCTATTGGTACAAATAAAATAAAATTTGAGCTAAAGATTATTCAGAGGACACACTTTGCATTTATTAATTAAAAAAATTTAGTACAAAAATTCACCAATAGATAGCGTTGTTACGCAAATGAAATTTATTGGCACATATTGAAAATGTGAAACATAATTTGCGTTACAGCGCATGTCTATTATCATTTTTCTTTGGAAGAAAAGAAGGCGGATTCTGCACAAACCTTTGTTTCTTCTCAGTTCCTCATGCTTGCGTTGCAAGAAAAAGTGTTACTGGTGAAATTGTTCCACCATAACCAACAAAATTCCGTTGCTCTAAAGGAATTTCACCGTGTGAAGCAGGTACGAAGAGGTCCAATGTCTCCAGGTACCGTAAGATGATGCAGTAATTTGAAAAAACTGGGCACTCTTCCAGGTAGAGATCGAAAAAAAAATCCCGTCTTCCAGCGTCGAAAATGTTGCGACCGCGCTCGTTGAAGCCAGCAGTCAGTCGCCGCATAATAGTGTGAATTTGCCAGTTGTTTCCCGTGTTCTGGATATGCCGTATTCAACTGTACTAAAAATCGTACGGCAGATTTTCCATTTTTATCCATACAAAATCAAGTCTACAGGACGGGGACTCAGAGGTCCATAAAACTTTTGCACTTCAGTTCCTTGCTCGAATGGTACTTGACACAACCTGTCCATGAAACATTCTGTGGAGAGATTAGGCCCACTTTTGTCTCAATGAGCAAGTGAATACCCACAACTATCGAATTTGGGCAGAGGAATACTCTCACATTATCCACGAACAACCCTTGCATCCTGAGAAAGAGACAATATGGTGTGGTTTTACAGTTACCTTTATCATTGGACCGTATTTCTTTAAAGAGATAACTTCAAATGGAATCCAAACCTGTTCCATCATAGGACAGCGTTACCATGATATGCTGAGGGATTTTGTAACCCAAATCTTCTACAGCGTGGATGCCTTCATCATTTCATGCAAGAAATTGCACCACCTCATATTGACCGTCGTGTAAAGCGGTTGTTAATACAGCATTTCACAGAAGACGAGATATCAACTGTCTTTTCCCAATAGCATGCCCTCCTCGCTCGCCGGGCAACACCCCTTACGACTTTCGGTTATGGGGTTGTTTGAAGGACAATATCTACCATCAAAGGCCATCATCTCTACCAGATCTGAAGGACAACATTCGGCGCCATAGTCTTAATATTCCGGCAGACTAACTCCGGTCATCTATAGAAAATTTGGTTCTCCGATTAGAGCACATTGTTGAAAAGGAAGGAGGACATATTGAGCAATTTTAATTTTACTTTATTTAACAATTATAAATCATATTAAAGGGTTTTATGTGTATTACAACGCCACCTAAAGGTGAATTTTTGTATCAATTTTTTTTATTTAATAAATATAAAGCGCATTATCTCATTAATATATAGTTGAAATTGTATCTCATTTTGATCAATAGAACGCATTTTGGAGCCCTCTGAAGTGGGAAACATTTCTTGCTAACCCTGTATTTAGATGCGAATATATGAATTCCGTTTATACCTCGCATCCTTAAATTAATGACTATGGAACAGAAATGAATGAAAGATATCTAAGTATTTTTTTTGTAAATGAACTTAAGAAATTTTTTGAACATAAAAATAAATATTCAAATCTTTTTTTTCCGAGAGAACGATACAAATGTGAATTTAATCACATTATATTTCAGCGAAATTGGATTTTCAGCATTAAAAGCACTACAAGATGTATTCCTCTAAATGAGCTGCTGTTCTGTTAGCAATAACACAGAAAAGACTGCCATAGATTAAGCAATGGATATAATAGTATAAAATTCCAAGCACATTGGCAGAATGCTTAAGAAATATAAAGAAAATTATTATTTGAGAATGCTTTAAATGTACATGTATAATAGACTCAAAGCTAACAAATGAATCGAAACAAATAATGATCTATTTCCTGAAAAAATGAAATGTATGTAAAATTAAAAAAACACTGAATAATAAATTAATAATCGACTTCAAATTGGTCCTTGAGAGGGAAATATGATTATTTAGTATAAATAAAAATTAAATAAAAATTTAGTATACGATTATTTAGTATAAATATCATAAATAAAAATAAAAATTTAGTGTAATAAAAATTACAATTTATTCATACTAAGATTTATTTGCACATCGATAAATCAATTTAAACTTTATGAAAAGAAACTGAGATTTCGAATTTCATAATGATGCATACCAAAAGGACGAGGATATTTTTAACTCGGCCCAGCATTACAAACCGCAATGGATGATTATATATATATATATATATATATATATATATATATATATATATATATAGGAAAATGTAAAATAATGTTACAACTTGTATTCGGCTTATGCTTGAATCAAAGAAATACACAATATAAGGAAATTAGTTACAAGAAAATTGGCTCAATCCTTGCTTTAATTCGTACCAATATCCTTATAATAGTTATTTTACAATATTGCCCGCTATTTTGCTACAAAATATAGTATATTTATATTTCAATTGGTAATAACTTTTATTCATAAATATTGAAATTAATAATATGAAAATGAATTTTTTTATTATAAAATTATACTTAGGATGGATCGATTCTTAACTAGAAAGTATTTTTATGATAATACTTATATTTTTTATTCTTATTATCTGATTCAAAATTTAAAAAAAAGATTATTAAAGTATTTTTCGTAAGATTAATCAATTTTAGTTTAAGGCAAGATGTTTATTACCCATACTCATACTCGTATGTTTTTTTACTCATAACATTTTTTTGAGTAACATTTTATTTTTAAGTTCTTACTTATTAAAAAATTAAAAATATAGCTAATTGTAGATATACATGGTGTTTCAGTGAACCGTTTCAGAACTTCTAAGAGAGGTAGGGTACACCCTGACGAACCAAAATCATATACCCATGGGCAGTCAGAAATGCTTTCCTGATGCGGTAGATGGCGTTGTGCGAAAAGTCCGAGCTTTCGTGCAGGGAATCTTCATTTCGCACAAGAACGCCAAATTAGTAGGATGGATGATTACACGATTGCAGAGATAGCCGATATGCATTTGGCGTACGGGGCTGCAAATTGTAGTGGGCCAGTCGCACAGCGTTTGTACGCGGAACGATATCCGACGAGGCGTATTCCCAGTCCTAATTTCTTTGCAAGACTGCACCAGAGGTTAGCTGAGACAGGTTCATTAGAAAGAGCTCACAGGGACAGGGTAAGAACAACACGGACTGCAACCGCCGAACAGAATGTGCTGCAGCATATACAGGAGAATCCAAGAACGAGTACACGAAGTGTAGCAAACGCAGTCGGGGTTTCCCATTGCAGCGTCTGGAGCTTCTCCGAGCAGAAGACATGCATCCGTTTCACGTGCAGCGTGTCCAGACACAGAAATCGGAGGAATATGTACCTAGTATTGCTTTCGCACAGTGGTACCTAGGAAAATGTGCTACAAATCCCCCTTTTCCTGCTGTTGTTTTCCGATGAGGCATCCTTCACAAGGGAAGGAATTTTCAACACGCATAACGATCATATCTGGGCGGTCGAGAACCCGCATGCAATACAACGTCGCGCAGCACAGAATCGATTTTCGGTCAGTGTATGGGTCGATATTGTGGGAGATCACCTCATCGGACGTTACCTGTTACCGGGTCGTCTAACCGGACCTACGTACTTGCTCTTTCTGCAGCAAGTATTGCCACAACTTTTGAGAGATGAACAGATTACTGTATCGACGCAACAGACAATGTGGTTCCAACATGATAGAGCCCCGGCCCATTATAACGGTCAACGGGGGATCGGACGTGGGGGCCCGGTGCGTTGGCCTGCTCGGTCACCCGACTTATCATGTCTTGATTTTTATTTCTGGGGTCAAATGAAATCGCTAGTTTATGACACCCCTGTTACACTGCTGAGGAGCTCGTTGCAAGAATCGCAGTAGCTGCCGGAGAGATTCGAGATATTCCTGGAGTTTTCCAGAATGTTCGGATGTCCATGCGTCGGAGATGTGAGGCGTGCGTTGTAGCCCGGGGAAGAAACTTTGAACACTTACTTTAATCCATGTACCGTTTGCTTCTTTTCATGTATTATTAAAACGATTTTTCATTTACGGTCTCTTTTCTTTATGGTGCTTCTGTGTACAACACCGCTTCAGGAAAGCATTTCCGACTCCACATTGCTCTATAATTTCGATTTGCCAGGATGTACCCTACCCCTCTTAGAAATTCTGAAACGGTTCACTGAAACACCCTGTATGTATAATTCCAGTGACTTATTTAAAGTATTTCTAGAGATAATCAAATCCTTTAATAACACGTCTTTATAGAGTAATATGGCTCATCCTTCTTTTGCGAAAACATGAAAAATGATTATTTTTCTAACAATATAAATTTTTTCACAAAGAATAAATTTCGAAATATTTTCTCTTTTCTGAATTTGTATTTTAATGTTTCAGATTTATTAACAATCAAGTATTCTTTTATTAAAAAATGAAAAAAAAAATCGAAATGCGGTTGCTTTTTTTAAAAAAATTTCCAAAACAATTTGTTTTGTAACTTAATTTTTTTTATTTCTTCGGATTTTTTTTTTCAAATTCCCAACATTTATTTTTAAGATTAAAATATAGCCATTATTAAAATGAAGCAGCTTTCAGTAAAAAAAAAAAAAAAAAATTCTTAGGAAAAAATATGATACAACCGAACCTAAATTTTTAAAAACAGAAATTGTATTAATTTTTATTGTTGTCGGAAAGATGCTGTTTGAAATATTTAGCAAGTGTAATAGTAATCTAATTATGATTTATCTCTAAGATTATGGTAGACTTTTTCTTTTGGTCTCTTTAAAAATAATAAAAAGAACATATACTCTATTATTTTCACTCTTTTCTCTTACCTTGAGATTCTTCTTTACCTGCAATCGATAATTAACGCTTTTTTGTTGTGATTTGCATATTTTTTTGTAATTATCCGAATTTATTTTTGTATTTCCAACTTTACTAAAGGCTTAAATTTCTTTTCTTCTTTTATTTCGTTATAACTTAAAACTGAAGAGTGATGAAAGGAAGAAAATGAATGCATTTTGTAAGATCACATAATAAACCAGTGGTCTCCCAAAAACTTTCTCGCCTATTCCTTCTCCAATAAAATTCCCTTCCTCCATATAAAATGGTAAGCCTTGGGAAAACAGCGAATTCCTCGAATGGTATTGGTGAACGATAGTTCGGAATACAGATCTTTGGAGTGAAAATAGCACTTTTACTGAAATTTGAGCGTAAATATGTATTTTGGAACCCTTTGTGTTGCCCTATTGAAGCTAGAATTTGACACACAACTGCATTGGTAGTCATCAGATAACATAATGAAATTCTTTAATTCATTGCGTTTATGAGTTATTGCATTTATGTAATTACATTTCAATGGTCATTATTCTAGATTTCAAATTTCAGCTGTATAAATCCCAGCAGCTTTGAATAATCACAAACATCCAGACAGATAGACATATTGATAAAAATGTGCGTTTTGGACACAGGAAGGTCTGAAATATGGAGATACATTGAGAATCTCCACTTCGGATTTTTTGACGGTTTCACTAGACATTTGGAGACATTTTAATATTAAGCAGATTTATCCCATTACGGTTACTTCAAACTACACCAGAGGTGATTTTACAATTTTCCTATGTTAATAAATCACTTTCAGGCTTTTTAAGGGGCCGCGATGGCCTGGTGGTAAGGTTTCGGCTTCGGAACCGGAGGGTTTCAGTTTCGAGACCCGATTCCACCGAAGAACCATCGTGTAAGGAGGTCTGTTGCACTTTAAATCTGTCTTGACCAAACGTCCTCCCGCTGGTGTGGTGTGGTGTGGAGAGAGGGGTGCCAGCTCAGGTGTCGTCCTCGTCATCTGACCATGGTTCAAAATGACGAGGTCCGTCCCAAAATAGCCCAAGTGTTTCTTCAAACGGGACGTTAATATAACTAAACCAAACCAAACCAATCAGGCTTTTTAAAGACATCAATATTTTTAACTATTGTTCGTCAAAGTCACGCTGATCAACAACTTTTTTATTGCACAAACAATTACATCTCTCCTGCTATAATGGATATTTCACAATTAAAAAAAGAACCTATTGAATAAAATGAAATCACAATTATATATGATGTCAAACAAAAGTAAAAATTCATATCAAATATAGAAAAAAATAAAGTTATATCATAAAGTAAAACATCCCAGATTATTTAAAACTAATGACAGCTACTAACTCTCAGGAATCTACAATTTTTTTTACTCCGATACAGAGAGGCAAAACAATTTAAGAGTTGTTAATTCTAACAAAAGAAATGAATTCATATTTAGTGTTAATAGATACGTTTTTTAATTCTAATATCCGCAACAAAAATCTAAATCGATTATAAGAATTAATGAAATATGCAACGGAATAAATAAAGAAAAAATTAAGTAAAATATGAAACATAATTTTATATAACCCCTACTTTTGAAAATCTTTAATCAGTAATTGCTTGTATTTCCGAGTGATTTTGCGCAATTGCAAATTTCAGAAGGGTCATTCAAACCAATTGTATTTAATAAGGACCTCAAAAAAGTTGTTTATTGGCCAAATTTAAGGGTTACAAGTAATAATATTTTTCTTTCATTATTTTTCCTAGCCATCTTTTATATATACAAAGTTTTTTTTCTTTTTTAGCCCTTCTTTATATATTTTCTTTTTAACCTGGATTTTCATGCAGAGTATGATACAGATTGTGTACATCAGCTATTTTGTATTAGTTTTATAGATTTTCTGCTCATACAGGATACAGTTATTACTTCTCTGTGTTTGCAAATGCATAATATGAAATTATGTACCGCTTGGATACTCAATCAAGGGATTTACAATATAAATTTAAAGTTTTAGTTGTTCTATCATCTATTCAATAATCTTTTAAAAAACTTCATACCATAGAACCACGTGACTTACTTTCATATTCAATAAATATTTAGAGATATTACCTATGATTTTAAAAATAATACAAATTTACACTTAGATTTCTACTAGATGAACCTTTCATCAATACCCTCTATACACTTTGGAATTAAATTTGCTCATATTCTAAATTGAACTTTCTTCCAATAATAGTTAGATTTTTGGCATTAATGAAAGCTCAAGGAAGGCACATTCAATTCAACGAAGCGGCGAGCGAGTTTAAATATGAGTAAATATGATAAAACAATTATTTCTCCTTTCCAGTAATAACTGAAATTAAATAATGAGAGGTAATCAAAGTACTAGGCTTCAAAGGAACCGCTGCCTGGATTATAATCATAACCATAACCGTTCAAAAAGACTCCCTTCAGAATTTTTATTCCTAATATCAAATATACAATAATATATATATACAATAATCGAAGAAGAATAGGAACTCTTTTCATACCGCCTGCTAATAGCTTGCTTTCGGAAAATATTTTAAAGAATTTCCAAGAAATTTAGTAATGTTGTAGATTAACGTGAGTGGTGATAACTTCATAAGCCGGATAACAACTTGCGGGGAGGTGTGTACACTTTTGTCTAGTGGTCATGTTACTCACCTATGAACCCTAACGTTGCGAGTTCGAACCTCAACCTCGCACACGTGCATTCACAAAGTATGCAAATTAAAATTAATTTCTAAAGATTTAATGCAACAGTTTTTTTTTCTTTTGGCTTAAAGATGCTTTTGTTATTTTCAATTTACTTTTAACAACTAATGATGAATAAATTCAATATTTAATTTTATATTGTATCCAATATTTTCTAAAAGCAGTCAGCAACTTATAAGTACTTCCGGACACACTTCGTATTGAGATTTAGAAATAATCATAAGTAAACACTTAGATCTAGAGTTTTAAATTTAATTTATTCTGCGCCATGAGCATTTGTTTTGCCAACAGAATCGTTTTAGATAAGATTCAGAAAATCCGTGTAAATTCTATTTTCTTTTCTTTAACGAATAACTTCAATAGTCAATTATTCTTTCACTGGATAAGAATATTTCTACTTTTAGTCTTATAAACTACCAATGAAACGTCCACAGTGGCGCAATCGGTTAGCGCGCGGTACTTATATGGCAGTGCCTGCGAGTAATGCCGAGGCTGTGATTTCGAGCCTCACCTGGGGAAGAGCTTTTTTTTTTATCAGAATTTTTTAAAAAAATCATCTTTTGTTGTAGTCAGCAATTAATTTTCTACTTAAGACACATTTTATAAAAATAGACTTTTAAAAATCTTATAGAAAATTTATAAAAAAACTTACTTTTAAAATAATTTAGCATCTTTATAGTCTAGTTTAAATAAAATCAAGGAGCTAAAAAACTGTGACATTATTTTTATTTTGTTGAATTTATGTTTGAAATATTTTTCTAATTTTAAGGCCTGTTCTCTGAATTCAGTTTTATTTCTATAAGGCATCATTGTGTGTCATCCAAATGAGATTATACTACACTATATATATATATATATATATATATATATATATATATATA
>JAPMOR010070268.1:0-39412 GCA_026543865.1 Argiope aurantia
ATCTGCGAGTCTTGTGTTTTGAAATAACGTTATTTGAACTAATCGTAGAGATGGAAAAAATGATTGAGGCTCTACAGAACCGATTGCAATTACATTTTAAAAATGTCTCAAAATATATACTATATTGTAAAGCATGTTTGTTTGAGCAGAGAACAACTACAATACCATTCATATATTTTTTTTTTAAATACGAAACCTAATAATTTTGATAGAAGCGATCCCAAAACTGAAAGACACTAAATTTATCACAAATATATTTTGATTTCAGTTATTATCCTTTGATTTCTTTTAATATTTAGAATACATTTTTAATCATGTTCAATACAAATTTTGTGGCTTCTCGTAAAAGTGCATAAAATTATTTGTATTTATTTAGTAATCTCTTAAATTGCCCATACTAAATCAACATAGTCAATTTCAAAAAAAATTATAGAACACAAGAAAGCATTCGCATTTTACTCTTTAACACATTGTCATGCACCCATGTCACCCATATTCAGGTGACAGCAAAATGTTTTATTTAATGCAGAATATGAGAACAGAACACGCCTACGCTTAGTTTATACTTCCTTGCTTTAGTCAGTTATTCACCGTGTGAATCGAGGGCAATTCACACCTTTCTAATTAAATAATCCTTCGTAAGAAAGCATCTTATTAGACAGTAATACGAATCACAGGCAGGAATCATAGCACCGAATGTATTAAAATATCCATATGATTAATTAATTGATGTTAAAGTTAAATGAAAGCTGTAGCAGCTAATTTTACTACTGCATATATTCTAGATTATTAATTTCCGTTTCCAGGTAATGGAAATATGTATGCATTTCTAGAAAACAGATTTCTTTTTTTCTGCTGCAAATAATATCAATAGTATTAGTTGAATGTTCTTTCTAATGCCTTTATTAATTATTTCTGTTCATATTTTAAATCTTATGTGCTTAGTTTTAGAACATTATAGTAATCTGAAAATTTTTATTGTAAATATGTGCGCTATGCCTGAATAGCCTGATGTTTCAAATCTGTTTCAATTACTAATTCTTTTTAATCGGAAGAACGCCTTTTATATTATTCAGCAAACTTTCATTTTTTTTAATGTAATAAAAATAAGAAAAGCGAGATTGACATTTTCTTCTTATACACGAAAATTTTTGGAATATTTGATATTTGTGATATTTTACGACTTACTTGAACTAGCTAAATTTCAAAACAATGAATCCCATTCTAAAGAGCTTCCAGGATATTTATTTATCAAGTTTAAACAATATTTAAAAAATAAATGCTAGTTGTAGTTTTTTTTAAAAAAAATCAATTATTACTTTACAAAAAAATTGTTTGAGATTCCCCAACTACTTTTTTTTATAACTTTTCATTTATAATGAACATTAAAATCTATTTTAATATTAACACTGCAAATATTTTTTTTAAAAACTTGTTGATTGTTAAAATTTGGCTTAGACAAGAATTTAAAATGTAAGAATAAAAATAGCAATATTTAAAATTTTCTCTTCAGTATTCTTTTGTTATTCATATATTAACAATAAATGATATAAAGTGGTTTACACTAAAATAAAGATAAAATTATTTAATCCATCAAAATAGAAGTCAGTCCGCATCAGAATTACATAATGCAAACAAATGATGGACTGCTTCCTATTGCACTCATTTAGTACCCACATTTTGCAAATTAAACGTTGACCCCAATCTCCATCAAAATTGAAGGGGCCGCGGTGGCCCGGTGGTAAGGTCTCGGTTTCGAAACCGGAGGGTTTCAGGTTCGAGACCCGATTCCATCGAAGAACCGTCGTGTGAGGGGGTCTGTTGCACGTTAAATCCGTCCTGACCAAACGTCCTCCAGTTAGTGTGATGTGGTGTGTAGAGTGGGGTGCCAGCTAAGGTGTCGTCCTCGTCATCTGACCGCGGTTCAAAATTACGAGGTCCGTCCCAAAATAGCCCAAGTGTTGCTTCAAACGGGACGTTAATATAACTAAACCAAACCAAACCATCAAAATTGAAGCCCATGGTAGCTTGTTTGTAATATCTTGACATCAGGTCCGTAGTGAATCCATTCTCCCGTTTAATTCATTTGCATCTTCTTAATACTCTGCATGTATTTTTAACAATCAAAATTAAATAAATAAATAAAACGCCAAAATGATGCCCCATTTTGAATGATGAGTGAGTCACCATCCGAGAGTAAAGAATTAATTCACAATCATCTACTTCACCCTTTCTTCCTCTGTTTATTTTTTAGCATTTCCTGATCCTTTTCTGCATTCACTACTTGTCCTATCACATAGTTTCAAACATTTTTGTTAATATATTTTTAAAATATTGAGATTAAAAAAATTAAATAGATTTTTAAAGCATAACACATAGAGAAAATAAATAAATGCATTTGTTAAAAAAGATTCACTAACTTATCTGAAATCAAAATTTACGAAATACCTTTAATCCGAATTACCAGTAAAAGTGGAGCATCGTTCACAACTTTTAAATACTTGTTTCGGCAGGATACTGACTGTGCTGAAGTAATAAGCTCTCTTACAAGAATCATACTTGGCGAAATTTTCATGTAAAAATTTTAAAAATCACTGTTGCAACTTTTGCAACTACAACTAGAACGTATCACCAGTGCTTCTAAATTAAATAATAATATTGATCATAATACTCAAATAATATATTTCACTAAATTCTTACCTTCAGATCTTCGAAATAATATTCCTTTCAAACGCACCAGGAAATTGGACATGAGTTTTAAGGATTCCAAAATCCAAATTTGAAAGACTGGAAGTTTCACAAGTTTCATGGTTGGATGTTTTTGCTTTTGTTTTCTTTTTTAGATCCCATATTGTCAATAAAAGATCTTTTAATTACTGAGGTTAAATTCACATCCATTCTTCCTGGCTGAACAAAATTTCAGTAATTTCCTTTTTCCTGATCTTGAAACAATTCCTCGTTTTGTTGTTTCATTAGCTTCCAGAGTTATAATATGCAAAATCCATTTGAAACTTCCTTTAATCCGAGTTGCGGGAAAGCTGAATAAAATATTAAGCTAATTCACCCAGATACATAATATAAAATTCTGACTCAAACTTTATAATTAACTGAGCAAAACTCATAAAATCGGTTACTTGAAACCAATGAAAATCATTGCTAAAATTAATCAAGGAACTTTTGCAAATTTTAGCACTGAGAGTAAAGCAGGGTTCACATACAGCAGACTATTGCGCACAATGGAAAGTAACGCCTACCTTATCAATATCACGTGACCCCAATGGGACGTTGGCAAACGGTTGTCTCATCGGAACAACTATTTACCATTGTCCCATTGTAATCACGTGATCTTCCTGAAGTAAGCGTGACCCTCTATAATCAATCCTCTTCTCAATTTTCATGTATTTTTACATTCTCGAATACATAGGACAAAGTATTGTAACCGTGAAAAAATTCCAAACTAAAGATTTTGATTAATCTCTGCCTTTCAGATCTCTCTATGGACGAAACATACAAGTTTGGTATTATGTCTGTCTGTAAACAAAATAAATAAAAAAAGCTTTGTGCAAGAAAGATGAAATTTGGGATACACAATTTATAGCAAATCTGAGGATTTCTGTTAATTTTTAAGCAAAATCTATTCGAAGAAAGTAAGTCTATCCGGCAGCTGGTGAACTAGATAATTACAAAGCGCAAAATGTTAGATACATTCAATTTAGTTTATCAAATTTGGTTACTGGTTGGTTGCACAGGCTTAGCATATCTAATGTAAATCCATTCCAAATTTGGAATCAAAGTACTGACTGTCTATACTTTCTAAAGTTTGTAACCGAGATGATTTCAATTAATAAAATTTCGTAAGTAATCGTGTGACTAAGTAGGAGTTCTATGCCATATTTTGTTTCAATCACACGGAGACATCCAAAATACATCTTTGATTTTCTGATACTTGTATATTAACCGCATGTCAACGATTAATAGACAAAAACACCAACGATCGCATGCTAGATTTAATAAAATAGCTGGATTCCCGTCAGAGACTCATCTATCTTAATTATTGTGCATCAATGGCATGCAGTTAGGACACAAAATATTTTTTTATATTACAACACACTTAACTCTCATGAGGGAAAATAAAAATCTGCGCAATCGTGGCATTTATGGTCTTCTCAAGGCCCACAATTTATGCGGGGACGATATTACATTTATTAGAGAGTGTACGAGATGTTTTCGGGAAGACCAGTCTCACTTTTTTGAAACATGGCGATGTTCGAAGTTTAAGTTTCTTTTAGAAAATCATGATCCAGTACAGCTCTTGCGCCATTTGTAGGTTAATTTTTTTTTCCAGAAAATTTTCCAAACGCAAAACTCTTTTCCTCTTCGGGACCGGCGCAAGGCGGAAAGTTCCTTTCCCAATAAGTTTCGGCTGTCTCGTCTGAAAAGACGCCCCTTTTCAAGGGACTTAAAATACATGATTGATTCTTAGTTGCCGGAAAAAGTTCGCCGAGACTACCATTCAAGTTTCCATGTAGCAATCCCTCTTCAGCGACTCTGAAAAGTAACGAGTTTTTCATAGAAATAGCATGGGAGACTCTATTGAGGCATTCTTTTTTGAACAGAGATAGGCATTTATTCCAAAAAGCAGCAGCTTTGAAGGTTGGCTTAGGTAGATAAAGTTGATGTTGAAAATAAATTTTAGAAAATAAAAGATTTCTTTGGTGATAAAAAAGGAAATAAAAAGGTTCGAAAAACAGAGAGACGAAGAGCAATTTTTCATCAAATCTATTTTTTTTATTTACTACATTATTGGTTGTGCATGCGTATTATCAAAACTTTCATCATTTTTATGAGGAATAGAATGGAAGTTCTTTCAAAACACTTTCAGGACCCTTCCTTTTCTAACAAAAATTTAATATTAATTGCCTTCAATAAACATTTGCACTTTTATCTGATATTACACCACTAATTCGAAGATTCCAATATGAATTCACCCGATACGCGAGGGAAAGTCAAAAAGTAAAGGGACTTTTGCAATTTCTCCTTCCAGGGTTTGGCAAAACTGCAAGAATCTGGTGCTTAATTAGCTAAGTAGGTAACACTTCTATGAAACTTGTCAAGCTTATTCCCGCGTTAGTCGTTTGAGTGTAACACTTCTATGCAACGTGTCACGTTTATTCCCGCGTTAGTCGTTGGAGTGTAACACTTCTATGCAACATGTCACACTTATTCCTGCGTTAGTCGTTGGAGTGTAACACTTCTATGCAACATGTCACACTTATTCCTGCGTTAGTCGTTGGAGTGTAACACTTCTATGCAACGTGTCACGTTTATTCCCGTATTAGTCGTTGGAGGGTAGCAGACAAACATGGCAGTTCCATTGCCGATCAGGAAAGAATGCCCAAGGAGGAAATGAGGGTATTGATTCGCTTTTTGTTTGAATATAGTGTTAAACCTGAGGAACATATTCGTCGAATGCTAGCGTAGAACTCCGGCAATTGTTCATTGCGAAGAGTCAATCATCAGTTGGTGAGATTATGCTAACTCGATTCCGGAATATGCAAATGTAGTAGCCGTTTATTTCACCCCAAAATTCAAGACTGTTCACAGTGAGAACTGTTGCGAACTAAATCGAAACCTCCAATCATATCCAAACGTCGTAGTAAACTGCGAAAAGGTGTCATTCTGCATCAAGATAATATTCTGCAACATTCTGCTCAACAGACAGCCGAAACAATAAAAGAGTTCAAATTAAAAGTGATGGAACACCCTCCTTACAGTGCAGATCTGGCTCCAAGCGATTTTAATATGTTTGAGCTATTGAAGAAGATGATTTGCAACAGATAAAGAAGTCATTGATACGGTCTAAATTTATTACAAATACACCAAAACTCTTTTGTTCCAATTAAATAAAAAAACTTGTGAAACGTTGGGAAATGTACGTTAGATTCCAGGGTGGTTATGCAGAAAAAATACGTTACGTTTTACGTTTCCGTTTTCTATCACTAGAATAAATGCACTTTTCCTTGAATGCCCATTTACTCTTTGATTTGCCCTCATACTTTAAATATATTACATCCATTTAATTATGCTATATTTTTTCCAGGACGAATGAAGGTTGTCGTGTAATCATGATGTGACAGAAAACCATGCGCTTTTTAAATAATCCAACAACA
This sequence comes from Argiope aurantia, assembly GCA_026543865.1. NCBI lineage: Eukaryota > Metazoa > Arthropoda > Arachnida > Araneae > Araneidae > Argiope > Argiope aurantia. The sequence continues at coordinate 6,171 of JAPMOR010070268.1, forward strand.
CATTTAACTTTTTCACATACCTGACTCGTGCATCGGATGACTGAATTTTTAATTTTAAATCTGCAATTAAGTGATAAGTGTTAAGCATTTTAAAATCTAAAAATCACTTAGGAACGCTTCAATATGATACTTTTACTATTATAAAAACTAAAAATAATAATAAATATTCTAATTAGAATGTCATCTAATATTGAAGTTAAGTAAATTCGTAGGTCAATGGATTAATACGGGATCTGTCATGATTCACAGCTGTGATTCGGATCATCTTAATAAGAAGTCTCTTTTGCTATCATAGAAATAGTACAGAACTGTATAGTCATCTAACTGTATAGCAGATGAGAATCAGCTAGAGAATTATGTATTAACTCTGCATCATTTGAATTCTTTTTTGAATAGCCATCAATTTGATACCACATCTCAATCAGAAATTTTTACCAGGCATAAAATTTCTAAGGTAAATAAAAAAGCGGGAAAAATTAACTAAAATAGTCATTTAAGAAATTTTAATAAATTTTCCAGACAGAGATGAATTTTGCACTTCATTTAATTTTTTTTACATTAGTTTAGATATATTAACGTCCCATTATAAAGCAACACTAAGACTACTTTCGGACAGAACTCGTAATTTTGAACCGTGGTTAGATGAAGAGTACAACACCTGAGTTGGCATCCCCTCTCCAAGCCTCCACACCACACCAGTGGGCTTAATTTTATTTCAGAATAATCTAAATATGTGAAATAAGAAATCTCTGCGGTAATTAGATTTACAGATAAGATAATTTATACCTGCGCTTTGGTTAAATAAGGATTAGAAAATTATATTAACGGTTTTAAATAGTTTAAAATTTTGAATTGGAAGTTACATATTAAATGGATGGATGTTAATTCAAAATCAGCTAATTAATGTTTCCAAAACAGTTTCTGCAAAAAATTAAATGAAAAAAAAACACTTTTTGCCCTGCAAAACGAGAAATGCTAGCAAAATAATAAAAAAAAAATATAAATAAAAAAGAATATGCCATATCTCTTGTTTGGAGCAATTTTGAACTCCTGTGACCATAGGGACCTTGATTTTGAATCGTTAACTACAATTTTCTCAAAATTTTGGTTTTCATAAAATCCCTCACCGTTAACATAATAACTCAAATCCAAAAGGAGATAACTGCCTAAATGTTATAATATAGTTTTCAAATAATATGGGCTATGAAATGAAAGTTTTGAAGTTGATGAAATACATACTTGTTCCTTTTCCGACTTTTATATGTAAAATTCAATTATAAATTGATAGGGAAAATGCATATTTACACTCAATTTCTTCCCTAATATCAAAGTTTATCTTAAATTTTGTGTTATTTCATAGATTATTATCCCCTATAACTAATTGGCTAAGGCAATCTTGATTGCAATTTTACATGTTGGTGTAGAGTGTTAATCATTTTGGTCAAATTTCATTAAAATTTACAACAAATTTTCATGTCATTGAAAATATAGTTTATAAAAAAAACAATTTTCATCATTTTCGAGCTTATGATTGACAAAGCATCCAAAAACAATAAAAAGTCATTGAAGAAATCATATTTTCAAAAATTTTGTTCCAAACGTAGAGCTTGCGCCATAAACTTCACACTAGAAAAGTAAAAATTTTCCCACTTTTTTTATGAATAAAATTTTATCTTTCCGTCTTTCAAATTAAGTATCTTGGAATTCCGGAATTATTTTCCATTCAAACTTTATTTTTACTAGTAATTTATTTGTAAATTCTCCAGATATTTGTTTCATATCTAGCTTCACAAAGTGATACAAAAAAAAGCGATGGTCGATCGAAAATTAACTCAATATTTGTCGCATATTTTTAGAAATGTTCAAAGCATCACATTTTTTAAGGAGTGGAATATATTAGATTACTTTTGTTAAAGTCAACCTCCATTTTGTTACAAATGTAAACATTTTTCCTCCATCCATTCAGCGTTGAAGAGGCTGAAGATTTCAAGCGATACAGAACTTTCAGCTGAAGCTTGTCGCTTTCACTTTATCGCATACGTAGTATAAAGAAAAATTCGAACTCCAGCTCTCAATAAATCTCCATGGTTTAGACTTCCTTTAGACTGAAAAACATACTTTTGGAAAATGTCCGTCTGTCTGTTTGTGACAAAGATAACTCATAAACGTTTTGACCAAGACGGATAAAATATGGTAAACGACCTTTACATCAAATTTGCAGATTTCTATTAAATTTTAAGTAAAATATGTTCAAGGAATGAGCGTCTGTCCGGCTTTTCCAACACATTCGAATATATATTGTTGCGAAATTTTCTTTACCGGGGTTCGTTTGGATAGTGGGAGTGATATGGTGTAAAGAACGCTCAATCAGCAGGCAGAAGTAGAATAAAAACAACGACGTTTATTTACACGAAGACACACAGGACAGCACAAAAGCGACAGCTATATACAGCACAGAAGACGATTACCTTCACCCGAGACGTGTAGCATACAATAGCACACACAGCAGCATACAACCAGAATCTACTGCAGACAGTAGCGCACAGCTCAGTTCAGCACGAGCTTGACTCAGTCGCTTCTACTTCTCCGACTCGGAATACTGACCTCGCTCCGTCGATTCCGCTTACTCTTCTTCGACCACTCCGTCCACTCTGACTACTGGCTTTTTCGTCGACTCGCTTATTCTTCTTCGACCACTCCGTCTACTCTGTCTTCGGACTTTACTTGACTTCTCTGGCAGCTGTGGACCCTTTTATAGGTCTCAGGAGGCGGAGCTAGAAGCCTCTCAACCAATCAGGAACGTTCGAGGCGTATCTCGGTTCCTACTGGACGGATCGGGAAAATTCTCGAAGTTTCGGGTATTATCTATTTTGGCGCCAAAGTCGCCAAATTCGTCGCCAAGTGGTCGCCAAGTTTGTCGCCAAGCTCTGGGACCTCCGACGCGCTAGTCCCATTCAGATAACTGTAAAACTTTCTTTCTATTGATGGAACAAACTATGCTGGGAAGCCGAATTGCAGGTTTGTAACAATATTAACGTTCGAATACAAGTCTGCCCGGCTGTTCGAATATCTACAAAACTATCTACTCTACTGTATGTACTATAACAATATCTACTATTATCTATCAAAAGAGAGCTAGATGGATAAGATTCAGTATACAAGTTTAACATGTATAGTGTTGATACCTATCAGATTTCAGCCAAATCCAAAAAGGATGAGTGTCTGTCGGCCTGTACTTTCAGAAACAAGTAAACGCGATAAACGAAAAACGCATGACTAAAATATATCAAATTTGATGTGGGACTTTCAGATTACAAGTGCAGTTTTGTAACAAACTTTTGTTCCAGTTGGTTAAAAAAATAGTATCTAAATCATAAATTTGATTTTAGAATAGTATTAACGCATTCCAGGTATTAATTGTAGAAGCATTTCCCAAGGATGGAACGATAGATTCAGTAAAAAAATACTAAATTCATGCCAAACGTTAATATTTCGTAACTATTGTACCCCAATGCCATGTGAGGCATTCTCTGACATGAAAAATTTGTAAGAGTATGCGAGAAACTTTTGAGAAAGCCACTCCCTCTATTTCTAAACGTACGTCTTTCCACTTCTATGCAACCAGTTTTTGAAATTGGCTCTCAGGGCTTTGTTCGGTTGTAAATTGTTGTTCTTACAGTGACAATATCTTGGATTTCTCACACTAACACAAATTAAAATCCATAAATCAACATCAAGAAGTTTTTTTTAATCTTTTCTAAGCGCTTCATTTTTTTCAGAAAAAACTTTTCTCAAGAATAAAGATAAAATAACTTTTTGTGTTTCTTTTTTTTTATCAATGTATGTATTTGTAATTTATGAAGAACTGAAGCCCAAACTTTGATTTAAATTTCTTATTCTTAGTTTCGATTACTTCATAAATTTCAATGGTATTTTTTTCCGTAAATGTATCAGCTCTCTTTCCCTTTTATTATTCAATTACATTCAAACCTTACCATAATCCAATCATGGAACCGCAATGAATTTTCCACGCGTTGGTTAAACAATTCATTTGAGTTGGTTTGAATTCCCTATCATAGGGCACTTAACTTCGTTTCTAGTTGAGCTAATTTCTAAATAAATAAATGTAATATTTAAATAAATAAACAGAAAAATATTGAAGTGAAAGTGTAAAAAATTATATATTAAAACCATAATACTCTGCCAAAATTAAGCATAATAATCTACCAGAAACTCCTTAAATCCACAAAAAAATGAAATATCTAATGGGAAATGCAGAATGGATATTTATTTGCAAGAGAAACAAATTTAAACTAAGAAATTGAATCGGAATATGCAACGATTACGTACATTTCCTAGCCATATTGCCTTATTCCTACTTGGAGTATTTCACCTTCCAAGGAACTTGTCAAATTCAAGGTAATTAAAAATAACTGCTACAAAAATATAATTATAAAATGAATGACATTTTTTTTTATTGTAAAATTTTAAAATAATGTATTAAATGAAGATTAGGCAAAGATTATAAAATTTGAACATTAATTTGTTAGTTAATAGATAACTTTTCAAACCCCATACAAATTAATACGATAGCTTCAATTTTTTCAATCCCCGCTGTTCACAAAAAAATTAGATTCAGATGTTATATTGCATAGAAAAAATCTTAGTAAAAAAAATTAATTTATTCTTCAGGTATCCCAGTTGAATTAAAAAAATTCCCTTAAATGTTTATGATAAATATTTGATCGTCTAACTAGTATTTATTCTTCACAAGACAATCAGTCCAAGTGAAGAATTTGGGAAGTTATTTAAATAAATTAAATTTGGTTATGTTATTTAAAAGGTACATTTCAAACCCAGTACAATTCGATAAGACAACTTTTATTTTTTCAATCCCCGCTGATCACAAAAATTTAGATCCATATGTTTTACTGCATATAAATGTAGGACTCAGGAATCACTACTATTTAGAATTGCGCACATTTAATTACATTTAGGACGGGCAATTACATTAACATAAAGGAAATGAACATTAAACAGATTTCGTCGAATACGTCGCAGGATTAATTCACATGTTCCGTCGCGTCTTTCGTTCAGAGACCCGTGTCGTCTCACATGTCTAGACTTTTGTTCAGACCCGTCTCGTCTGTACTCCATCTAACAAGCATCAGCACCTGTTGGTCAGCAGATGGCGCTGGTCATCAGGCGTTTCGTCACTACATTCGGCGATCCTGACGTCTCTTTCGTCCTCGAAAGTTAAATCAAAGTAGAAAAATAATTTCTTCAACGTCGGTCCACACTGCGTCAGTCCACAAGGAGTTGGTATCCAAGAGGTTTATTGTAGTACGTCAAATTGCTCTCCGTCAAATTTCACTCCTGTTTGGCTCTTCTTTCGTCTATGTACCGGTCTTCATTAAAATCCGGGCCGAACCCCCATATTTGGACTCAGGAATCACTACTATTTAGAATCACGCACATTTAATTACATTTAGGACGGAAAATTACATTAACATAAAGGAAATGAACATTAAATAGATTTCGTCGAATACGTCGCAGGATTAATTCACATGTTCCGTCGCGTCTTTCGTTCAGAGATCCGTCTCGTCTCACACGTCCTGACTTTCGTACAGACCCGTCTCGTCTGTGCTCCTTCTAACCAGCATCAACGCCTGTTGGCCAGCAGATGGTGCTCGTCATCAGGCGTTCGTCACTACATAAAATATCATAGTTAAAAAGTAAAACATTTTTAATTTTACGCTTTTGTTTTCTCAATTAAATTGACAAAATTCCCTTAAATGCTTATATTAAATATTTAATTGGTTAACTAATAATATTTATTCTTCACAAGACAATCCGTCCGAGTTAACCATTTGCGAAAGCCAAAATTTATTTTGTATGGTTGTCACACGACGCCCAGTGTGGCCATAGATGGCTGGCTCTCGACAAAAAATATTTGACAAGAATTTTATGTAAGACAAAGTGTCCCGAAACTTACCCAGAATCAATTTCTTCTTTTTCATGTACAGAACATGATTGCCTGCCCGCACAAGCAGAATAAAAATCCATAACCTTAGAGCGGTGCTTCTTATTTATTTCTACATAACTTAGAAGAGGATGAAAAAACTTTTCAAACTTGGGGAAGTTTGACGCCACTCCAGAGGTTCATGTTTCATGAGGGTTTGAGTTGTTTGCTAGGCTCATTTTTTGCGAAGTGTTTCGATGTAAATCATTCAATAAAGTAGGTCAGTTTTGCAACTGGAAGGAGAATAGATTGATCTAGAATTATTTCTAGATGTTTTCTCCTCTGAAAGATTGTTTCTAAAAACATTTGACAGAGTAGATTCAGTTTTGGGTTTAATGAAACAAGTCGATTTAATATCCTAATATGAAAATAAATCAACAGTTCAAATAGAAAATTGATATTTAAGATATAATAAATAATCAAATATAGTATTGTTATTTTTTTACATCCTACCATTAGAATTCCATAGATTGCAGCAACAGTTTATCATAATTTTAAAGCTACAGCAAACACAAAAATTAATTCACAGACACTTGAAATAAATATATAAAGTGAAAGCATGCTTGTCACGATAATTTCTTTCCTTTTTACTTTTTTCGGTATGGAATACAAAAAGAAATTATTGTAGTCATAAAAAATGGCATTACAGATTTTAATGAAACTCTCACATTTCAAAGTTCTAAAACACAATTTCTGCGATTGTATCTATCTATAAAATTACTTCTAATATTTGTTGGACATTTGGAAAAGATCCATGCAGAAATTTATTTCGGATCCGAACTTTTATGGTATCCTTGTGTTTTTTCAAATTCGGCGCCGTAATCTCAAGTAAACAAACCGATTCGAACCCGACCTTTTTGTTTGCAAGTTTCGTGATTTGTGGTTGGCAGCAACTGCAATGCAAATTTGGCTACTGTTTAAACTTGAATCGTGTAAGTACTTTTTTTTTAGACGGAATATGAAAAGTGGTTTAAGCTCGTCGGTCGAGGCGGAAGAGAAGTTAGCTGTTTGCATCTGGTTTGTTGCTTCACTATTTTAAAATAGTTTCTTTATGTTCGTTTAAATATTAGACAGAAAGGATGAATGGTTTGAATCTGTTGACCAAGGTCTAGTAATGTTAGTTTGAACTTTGATTTTAATATCTAACGTATTATTTTGATTGCCCCAGTAATGAGCACATTGACATTATTCGCCAATATTACCGCTCGCTACAATTTTCAATTAAATATTTCAAATAACTTGTCCCTTAATATCTTCTGAAACAAAACATTTTTAATCTTCAAATTTTGATAGTCATACCAAACTTATACTGTTGTTTAGATCGTTTCTATTAATTTACTATATATATTTTCCTAATTTGTAGTTCTTTCCTGTAAAACTTCAACTTTAATTTAAAGTGGAAATGCTGAAATTGCAATTAATGTAAAGATATTTTTTAATGAAACCAAGCGTTTTATTTTATTTATCATTTTTATTGTTATTTATTTATTTATTATTGAATATGAGTACTGCAAACATAATCACTCGATATTTAAGTCTTATGTGAACTACAAAATATTTTTCATAATTTATGTAATATCTCAAAGAATACTTCAACAAAAATTTCTCAGATTTAGCATAAAATTCAGTTTTTAGTTTTGCTTTCAAAAGGATTGAAATGAAATCAATAATATTTTGTTCCGGCCTATAAATATATTTCAAAAATTATGAAGTCTAAATTTAATGCAGTAAGGTATCATATTCTGAGAAATATTCTGGACACACCAAATTTTAAATAAATGAATGAATGTTTCTATTTTCCGCAATAAACTACGACTTATTTATGAAGTTTTGAATGTTAAAAATTTAGAAAAACTCCACATTTTCATAATCTTAGGTCAATTAATCTTGAGAAATCTGCGCGCTGATTGGCGTATTTTCTTTGAAACGATAGATGGAAAATCTAAATTTATCCTTTTTTTATTGAATAGTGATATTCAAATTTTCATAAATCAGTGAGTTTAAATGATTGATTTATTTGATTGGAAATTAACTCTTTTTATTTAAAATATTAGTGTTTGAAGAACATTTTGTTAAACGTGATTTCCATAGCAGAAGCATTATGTAAAATCAAAAATTCGTTATTTATTAGAGCATTTATTGAATCAAGTTACATAAAATATAATTATTTTCCATTTAGACCATTTTAGCAGATCTGTGTCTATTACTAAAGGTTACAAATTAGCTGTATGGCAATGATTTGAATGGATATCTTGTTCATATTAAGCAAAACTTGCCTTAAAATATAACTGTTTTATTAGATTAATAATATAGAGAGTGTAAAATGTCAAAAAATAATTTTTCTTAAATTTATTTTTTAGAAAAAATAATATTTCATATTTGTTTCATTTCCTACAGACATGTGCTGAAAATTATATTTTTGCAGATTTTATTTCCAAAAAGATTTAATTTATTTTTAATTGGAGCTTTAATCAATGTGATATCAACACTTTGAAAAAAAGCTAATTTTCCCCCATGAATGCGAAACGTGCTCGTGCAGCTTAAATTTTATTTTTATTTTGTACGAAAAAAATTGTTGAAAAATTTATTTAAAAATTCATTAAAAATAGAAATTTAATTCTAAGGTTAAAACATTGGTATCATTTAAAAGATAAATTTTTGATCTTTAACTTCATGTAGAAATCTTTTTTGTGCGGTAATATTTTCGGAAGTTATAGCAGAAACATGCCAAAATTTCGCTTAATTTTTAAATAAATAAAATTCTAATTAAAAATTCGAAAAAATAACCCCGAGGTGCACATTCCCGGCCTCCAAGGTATACACGTGCCACGTACAATGGTCTCTTTCCGTGATGTTACAAGCGATTCCCAACGCCAGGTCGGGACACGGTTTCATCCCAGTAACATCACGGAAAGAGACCGTTTCGGTGGTCCTGGAGATGTCGTCTGGGGATGCATTATAATGAACGGGCGGACTGAGCTCCACATTTTCGACAGAGGATCTGTAACTGGAGATCGCTATTGTCAGTAGGTGATCTTTCCCCATGTGCGTCTGTTCCGAGGTGCCATTGGATCAGACTTCGTTTTTATGGATTACAATGCATGGCCACACAGGACTCGTGCTGTTGAGGAGCTCCTGGAAAGTGAAGATATCACTCGAATGGATTGGCCGGCGGGCTCCCCTGATTTAAATCCGATAGAACATGTGTGGGATGCTTTGGGGAGACTTTGCGGCACGGTGTGTGGGATGCTTTGCGGCACGATTACATCCTCCTGGGAACACCCGACAACTTAAACAAATGCTGATTGAGGAATGGGCACTGTTACCTCAAGGACTGTTGGACAATCTGGTGCTGAGTATGGGGAGACGGTGCGAAGCAACCATTGCAGTAAGGCGAGGGCATATCCCATACTAAGGAACATCGGCTTGCTGTTCTTCCTCTTGAACAGACAATCATGTGTAACGATACTATGAGTTCAATAAAGCCTTTTTTTGTTTGATTCCATACTGTATGCATTGTATTCCTTTCTGCGCAACTATGCTTTCGTCATTCTTTCAGATCAAAATGCTGTATCTCATTTCTAAATTGCATGTCTCTCAGATGATTTCTCGTGAAGTTATGGCAAAAAACATACCTGTTGCTTAAGTTTTGCACACCAGTGTATTATTCCATTGCTCATTCACATTGCTAATTAATTATCGATGTTAAATTTAAATATCACATTTTTACATTGATTACCATCATAACACAAGGAGTACTATTAATATATTTTATTCTACTTGCGCATTGATACAAATTTTGTATTACAAAACCATTAAGATAATTTAATAATTAGCTATTCCACCTACTCGTTGATTTTTCTTGTTGAGAATTTTATTCCTTGTTCATGTATCATTCCTTTATGTAATGTCTTCGTTTACTGTTTCAGTATTAAAATAAGCCTATATCAACAAATATCATATAAAAAAAACAAAGGGAGTGATCTCCCTAAAATCTTCTAGCTTGCTTTCTAATAAGTCTTCCTCTGCATAAAATTGGAGACCTTAGGTAAAGCAGCGAAAGATTTGTATTGGCGAACGATAGAAAATGTAGACCTTTAACGGGAAATCTAGCAATTTTACTCAATCTATCGTGAAATAATGCATTTTGGACGCCTTTTTGCCGATTTATTGATGCCAAAACTCGTCGCAAAACTACAGATGTAGTAACAAATTAAAATACCAATTTGATGGATTTAAGTCATTGCATTTGTGAATCTATTAGTTTATATTGCATGTGAGAGTATATGCCGATGGATAGTTCACCATTTGATGACGTACTTGGTTCAAAATTTGAAACGTATCTATATTTTAGATGCTAACAGAATTATAATTGTAATAACCTACATATGAAAGTTCAGGCAGAAAGTCTATCAACGCCTTGACAGGTTTAGTTCAAAATTTAATAAGAACAATCCAAGATAAAACATTTTGTAACTTAGATTACCATTAGTAAATGGTTAGTACATTTAAATATTTAGTGTTAGTAACATTTATTTAGTATAATCTGCTCAAAAATTTTATTTATCTAATTATTTGCACTTCATAGTTATCGAATTTATTTTTACTCGCACATCCAGACAGACATACTTCCTGTGAATGAATTTCGAACCAAATTTCATCGAAATCTACAAATTTGGTCTTTATTCCGTATACGAAATTTCAGATATCTGCCCCAAATCATTTTTCAGTTATCGGCTCAGTTATCGGACAGAAACTTTGTCAAAAATGTATTTTTCGGTCTGCGGGAGATCTAAAAAATAGAAATTCGTCAAAATTTCGAATTATTTTTTTATGATTACAATGCCTCCTCTGTACTTCGTATACGAGGAAATAAAAAAATTTGTAAAGATAGAAACAGAAAAGGAAAAATGATTTTTTTTATATATATTGAGTTTAGTTAAAGCTACATTTCACAAGAAAGTTTTAAAGACAAATAGAATTGTCACACGTTCAAACACATGGTATGACAAACTTAATATTTGTTATTATACAAGTCTAATGCAAGGATCAAAATAAATTCGTGAAAACTTCAAAAAAATCATAATAAAAAAAAGTAATGCTCGAATGAAGTTGAGATTTTCTGGAATATGTTCAAAAAGTCTGTGGATTTTATCTCATCAAAATGATTCCAAAAATTGACCGATAGGTGGTGTTCACATGTCAAACCGAGGCGATTTATGTAATTCAGGATAGTTATAAAACTCAAGGCTGGAAATGGATTCGTCTTTCGTTGACAGCAGCCTGTTAAACACTACCGGATCGAGGATTAGTGGTTAAACTTTTCTATAAGAACGGTGAATCCATGACTAAAGCATTGCGAATGTTTCGCACGGTGAAATGAATCAAGGCGAATAAAATCTATTTCATTAAATGGGATATTGAATATAGTACGCCATTTTGAGGAAACAGAAAGTTTGAAGGATCGTCCACGAAATGGCAGGCAACCCGTCAGTGCGAACCACGTCGCTGTTGTACAAAATGTCATGCAAAATTTGGCAAACGAGACATCAATGGGAATACAAGCACTTCACTAATTACTGCCAGCAGATTCTGATGAAAGACAAGCCTTTATGGCAGTTTAACATCATGTGGAACGCAAAACCGTCTTATGAGGGCGACATCAAACCCTCGTGAGTACACGATCAAACCACGTGCGACTATTTAGTGTGGTTTAAATACGTCCCTCATTCTCGGCCCTTTCTTTTTTGAAGAATATTGTCCCTATCCGGCTGGAAAACTTGTTCTGTCATAGCAGAAGAATATCGTAAGATTTTTCGAGATCATTTTATGCCTGATTTGCAGAAAAGACTTGAATTACGTGCTATCACCTTCCAGCAGGATGGTGCCTCATCTCATGTTGCTCGTTCCTGTCAAACTATTCTTTCTAGATACACTCATTGAGGTATCAGTAATAAGCCGAAGATGTCAGATTTAGTGGTCATCAAGATTGCCAGACCTTACTCTAGCGGACGTTTGTTTGTGGGGATACCTAAAGTCTTGTGTCTACGAGAATCGTCAGCCACTTGGATGAAATTGAAAGATAACATTCAACGGGTCGACATGCTACAGCTGTAATAGGAGTACTTACGACCCTTGCTTGCTTAATACCTTATCATTGACGACTACCATTTTTTTTAGTGGGGAAAAAAGTTCAAAGGGTTTCTGAACATATCCCCGCAAACCGTAATTTTTTTCGATCATTACTTTTTGTATGATTTTTTGTAGTTTGCACGAATTTAGAGAGCACCATTTATTTGCTTTTCATATAAATAAATATTTAAATGACTTTATTTATTCTTGGAAATTTAACAGATTTTTGTAACTTACTACAATAAATATTCTTCTAAAATGCAGTAAAATGCATTATAAAATGAAAAGCCACAGAAACGCATACTTTATCAAGGAAACATCAAGTATTTCATTAATTGTAATTCCATTTCCTCTGTGGTTAAGTGACAGAAAACTTAATGCAAGATAGAGATGCTTTATCTTGTTTTCCAAGATCCATCCAAACATTTCATTAATGAGAGTGAATTTTTACTTGTAGAAGTTTTAAAGGCTGCATCAATTTAAGTAATTCTTGTATTAAAAGATTCCCAGAAATGTACAGGATTAGCAAGAAATAAGTTACCCACTTCGGAAGGCTCTAAAATGCGTTATATTGGTCCAAATAAGATTAAATTTTAACTACAGATTATTCAGATGATGCGCTTTACATTTATTAATTAAAAAATTTAATACCAAAATTCTCCAATAGATGGCGCTGTAACACAAATGGCATTTATTTGTATATATTGAAAATGTGAAACATAATTTGCGTTACAGCGCATGTCTATTATCATTTTTTTAAAGTAGGCGGATTCCACACGAACATTAGTTTCTTCTCTGTTGCGTTGCAAGAAAAAGCGTTACTGGTGAAATTGTTCTACCAGAACCAACCAAGCTCCGTTGCAACTGTAAAGGAATTTCATCGTATGAAGCAAAGTCGTCGAAGAGGTCCAATGTCTCCAGCTGTCTTACGGAAGGTGATGTAGAAATGTACAAAAACACTGGGCAACTTGGCAATTTCTTGGTAGAGGACGAAAAAAAATACCGTCTTCCAGCTTCAAATATGTTGCGACAGCTCTCATTGAAGCCAGTAGTCAGTCGCCGCATAATAGTATGGGTTTGCCAGTTGTCTCCCGTGTTCTGGATATATCATATTCAACTGCACGAAAAATCTTACGGTTGATTTTGCATTTTTATCTGTACAAAATCTAGTCTGCAGGACGGGAACTTAGAGGTTCATAAAAATTTTGCACTTCAGTTCCTTCCTCAACTTGGCTATAGAACACTCTGTGGAGTGAAGAGGCGCACTTTTTCCTCAATAGGCCCAAATTTCGAATTTGGGCAGAGGGAAAACTCTCATGTCATCCAGGAAGAACCCTTGCGTCCTGAAAAGGTGACAGTATGGTATGGTGTGGTTTTACAGCTATCTTTATCATTGGACCGTATTTCTTTGAAGAGATAACTTCAAATTGAATCCAAACTGGTTCCGTCACATTGATGATATGCTGAGGGATTTTGTAATCCCAACTCTTCTACAGCGTGGATGCCTTCAAGACATCCTTTTCATGCAGGATGGTGCTCCACCTCATATTGATCGCAGTGTAAAGCGATTGTTAATACAGCATTTGACAGAAGTAGGAGTTATCAGCCGTCATTCCCAATAGCATGGTCTCCTCGCTCGCCGAACACCACCCCTTGTGACTTTTGGTTGTGGGGTTATTTGAAGAACAATATCTACCGTCAAAGGCCATCATCTCTACCAGATCTGAAGGATAACATTCGGCACCATATTCTTAATATTTCAGCAGACTCACTCCGGTCATCTATAGAAAATATTGTTTTCCGATTAGAGAATATTGTTGAATATGAAGGATGACATATTGAGCAATTTTACTTTATTTAACAACTAGCCGCCTTTGGCGATCAGCGTTCGCCAATCTTAATGGTGTTAAAAAATTTAATAATTAAATATTTTGTGCAATTCCTACTTTAATAGATTCTTCATCAGAATATTTTAAAACTTCAAATTTTGATAGTCATATCATTCATTCGTAATATTATAAAGGTCTTCAGTCATGACGTAATATGTATCTCTCCAATTTTCTGTTAGCTCCCGTAGAGTTTATGCTTTAAATTGAAGTGGAAAGGATTAATCTGCAATTAATATAACAATATTTTTTACTGAAACAAAACATTTTTTTATAATATGATTACTGAGCGTTTAAACTTTATGGGCACTAAAGAATATCTTTCTTAATTTATGTAATATCTCAAGAATTTGTCAACAAAATTTTCTCAGCTTCATCATGAGCAGATCGATTTATTAACAATGTTTAATTTTAAATGCATCAAACACTAAGAAAATAAACAGAATCGTTTAAAATAATTGCTGGAACACAGATAACGATGCACTTAAAACTATAAGCATATACAAAAAAATATAACTAAAATAAATACAATTTAATTGCAAAAGCATACAACTAAAAATAATTTAAATCGTGTCCACATCCGTTGTCAACAATCAGAACACAATGCGCATGCGTGAATTTTCAACGCCAGTTACGGTAACGCAAATGCGTGAATTTTTCTACGCCAGTTGGGGTAACGCTATGTAGATTAGACATTTTTAATTTCCTTTATTTTGTGCTATTTTAATTCAAAAGTACTTCAGAATTAATCTGAAAGATCGATTAATTAACAATATTAAATTTTCAATGCATCAACATTAAGAAAATAAACAAAATCGTTTGAAATAATCGGCCGAAAAATGTTAACCCTAGCCTCATTACTGTTGGGAAAAAAAACTGAAGCCTTACGCATTTGGTGGTGGGGAAAATGCAAGATTTTTTTGGCGGGAAAGTTAGTTTTTAATTAATAATTAAAATTATAATTAAAAATTCAAAAAAAGGGACTCGAGGTGCACATTCCCGACCTCCAAGGTATACATGTACCAAATTTGGTAGCTGTAGGTCGAACGGTCTGGTCTTTAGAGCGCCAACACACACACACACACACACATACACACACACATTGAGCTTTATATAAGTATAGATCATAAACCATATTAAATGGTTTTTATGCCTATTGCAACGCCACCTAACGGTGAATTTTTGTATTATTTTTTTAATTTTATAAATGTAAAGCGCATTATCTCAATAATCTGTAGTTCAAATTTTCTCATTTGGATCAATAGAACGCATTTAGAGTGAAGTATTTAACCTATTTCTTGCTCCCTGTTTTTTATAACGCGTTGTAAAACATCAAAAAATGCTAATGAATATAATTTTTGAAAAATCTTTTGATGTAGCTGCTTAATTTAAACAAAGAACTATTTTCTTTCGGTATTTTATTAATTGCAATAATTAATTACTCATTTCAGTAATTGTAAGGAAAATACATTATAAAATGAAAAGTCGCTGAGATGTATACTTTATCATGAAAGCATCAAGCATTTCATTAATTGAAATACCATTTACCATTAAGTGACAGAAAACTCAAAATAAAATGGAGGGGCATTTTCTTGTTTACCAAGATCTATCCAAATATTTCATTAATGAATACAAATGTTTATTGTTGGCTTTTTAAAATTTCCATCAATTCAACTAATTCTTGGTAAAAGGTCCTGGGAAACGCATAATAACGCATCGTAGGGCACCAAAAAGTAATATTGAACATAATTTGCGAAATATCTCTTTTAATGTAGTTGCTTTGTTTAAATGAAAAGCTATCTTTCTCCTAGAATAAATTTAAGTTTGGTGTTTCCTCTTCCGAAATTATTTATGCTACGTGATTTCTATTAAGAGTTCTCATGAAACCTGAAACAACCCTTTGGGGAACGGAAGACAGGTAAAAGAAGTCCTTTATTAATGTTGTCGAGAATGAGAGTGCTTTCTCTTATCCGCAACCATAGGTTGTTGACGCATTTTCCCAATTCCTGAAATCCCCTAATCAAGAGAGGCACCTCCAAACAGAGGAAGGTAATTTCTTTCGGCAGTAAAAAGGGCGCCATCAAGCAGGCAAGTTTAAAACCAGCGAGAGTGACCTCCTTAAAATTTTCTCACTCGCATCTTAACACTATACAGTCCGCAAATTTAATCTGGTTTCTTTTGTTTGGAGCCAGAAAGACTAATTCAGATCATTTTAGTTATCATTAGATCAGTTGGTTTCAGAGATAGTGTGTAGAGAAGAAGTGTCTGTTAGTAAAATGTTTCCCTTACATTCATCAAAACACACATCACGTTTCACTCTTTGATCTGCAACATTTACAGATATCTTTATTTTCAAATTTAGAGGAATTAATCACAAACTTAGATGAAACATTTAGATGAAAATAAATTTAATATGGAAGAATTTTCATATGCAAATATTTGATCAGTAGTACATCAACTTCAAAGAAATTAGTTAATCTCGTATAATGTTTACTCTGATTGGTCGACTGTTCCAGCATTGACTGTATGAAAAAGGGACGAAAAACCTGAGAAATTGAAAATTTAAGAGAATTATTGATAAATGTTTTGCTCGTGCTTGTGTGTTTTCGAAAAGAACATATTTTAGTAAAAAGGAGCACTTGAATATGCTGATGATTAATTCTGTATATAACCATAGCGCTGGCCTAGTTATAGAAATTTATAGATATCGCATTCTGAATTCCCAGCTCCTTCTAGAACGGTTTAATGATAATTTCAGGTACATTACTTCCCCGGGAAAGAACCGGAAAAATTAAGCGTTATGCAAATGATACAGAAATAGTCATTTTGACATATTTTTAAAGTCATCCTCATACTGAAATAAAGCAGTTAGTTCAGAGCGCAGCATTCCAAAAACAACAGTGTGTAGAATATTTGAATTTCATAACGTGCCTCCGTAGAGAATCTGTGAAGTACATGGATTGTTATAAAAATTGCATGGACAACTGTATGACTGAAGTCTAGAAGTTCACGATTGGAATATACTTCAAATAAATTCCCATTCTTCTTTTCTGAGAAATATGATCTGGACAGACGAATATCGCTTTAATCAAGAACGAAATATTTATCTTCAAAACAATCAGTTTTGGAACTTAAAAATCCATTTCTTTCTATAAGAAGTTCATCAGCAGTGAAAATTTTCTATAAATGTACGATATGAATTTTTAAAAGCTCGTTTCTTAGTCCAGTGTTTTGTAACACTATATTAAATGGTTATCAATATATTCAATAAGTTTTCATTGGCATTATGTCTGAATTAAGGAAATAATTACATTTGGCACTACACGCTCTGTAACATATTTGCCAACTAATTGAAAAATGCCTTTGTCATACGTGATGAATTGGATCGCATATACTCAAATATTTTTTTTAAAGAATAAAGCTTTATGAAGATGTCGGAGAATGTGTTAGCATTTTCTGTTTCTGACCTTTTAATAATATTTTGTAATATATGTATTATACTAGAAAATTCTTGTGAACGACTCGTTCAAACACTGGCCAAACAAATTTTACATTTCAATATGTCAGAAAATTTTACAGATATAAGGATGAAATTTTGTGTTCTTTTAGACGAGTATAAGAAAAATATTTCACTTAACACTTTTTTCGTTATAAGCGCCACATAAAAATTGCATTTTTATAAATTTTTAATTTTGCCCTCTACAGAAGTCAAAGTATTTCCATACATTTTTTTGCCTTATTTGGTGAAACTTATACGTAATGGCAACAGTTAAGAAATTGAGATACTTGTTTTCTGGAATTCATGTATATAGTAAACTATTTTCAACAAAAGTTAATTACTGTTTCTGTAGTATATTAATAGAGGTCTATGCAATTACAATTTTCTATTCATTCAACAGAACTGATTTTTTAGAAATATTTTCATTATTTTATAACTAACGTCCTATTTACTTACAGATCAGAATGTTTATCAGAATTACTTTTATTTTCCATAGGTAATATTATGGAAAATAATGTCATCTGTGTATATATTCTACTTTTTACCAAAGGTATCGAATATATTTTAAGCCTTTAAAAACTTAAAATAGACTGTGTACTATTATTTAATCAAATATTATATTGGAGATTCGCTCAATTGATTTAATTATTATTTTATTTTTTGTTCAACATTAATATAAATAAAAATTTCAATAGAAATTTCCAAAATAAGATGCAATAATTACTTGGGTTTTAGATTTAAAAAACTCAAATTGCATATGAAACAAATACATAACGAAAAAATTTTAAAAACAGGAGCAATATATACATATCGTTTTTAAATTGGTACATAACATAAATTAATTTAAACTTTTCTCCTCTAAAATAATTTCCTTAACACTGAATACGAATTTAAAATAAAAAATTCTGCATTACTTATGAAGAAATTTAAACAAATAAAAATAAATCATTTTTTAGGAAAAAAAAGTGGTAAATAATTTTAAATAAGGATCTAGTAAATAAACATTACACTCCCAATTCTTTTAGTGAAATGAACTGAAAATAACGCTTTCATTTAAAAATAAATATTTTTTATTGCGAAGCTTAAATTTTATTAAGAACTATTTAGAATTATTATTCTAGTTTCCATTTAATTAATAAATAAACAAATAGTTAAGCTTACTCTTCATAACTTTTTTTGTTCTCTTAGAAGGAAAAATTGAATTAAAATATGCCTGAATTCTTTAATTAGATTATATTTAATGATGATGAATATAAAAAAATAATAGTAGTAAACTCTTAAATCTCAAGTGAAAAAAATACATAAAACTATTACTAGTTTTAGGTAAATAACATTTATTAAAATAAACTTCTAGATTTAATTAAAATGACGAAGATTTTTTTTAAAAACTATATAAATATCTCATCAAATCGGCACACATCTTGAAAAATAATGCATATCATATTTTCATACCAATTCTGAGGAAAATAAATCTTTAATATCAATTATTTGTTTAAAAAATGTAAAAAAAAAAACAAAAAAAAAACCCTCTTTTGAGAGTGAAAGACTATTTCTCGTAATTATTGAAGTAATTAAGAAACATTCGTCTTTTTTAAAATTATATTCATCGGTTCTAATTTGATTATAATCTTTTTCATCTCAGATATATTATTTAAAATTTAAGGAATTATTCCGAACTTATATAGACTTCGGTTGTCTGGTGGCAATGTCTCAGCTTTAAGACCAGGCGATTCTAGGTACACAATTCGATTCCATGGAAGAACCATCATGTGAGGGGGTCAAGTTCATATTAAATCCGTTTGAACCAAATGTATTTCCGCTGGTGTGGAGCAAAAGCTTGGAAAGGGACTGCCAGCTCAGGTGTCGTCATCTGATCGCGGTACAAAATTACGCCGTCCATCCCAAAATATCATTGTTATTTAAAACGGGACGATGATAAAATTAAATTAACCATCCGGTTTATGAATTATTTAGAATTCATTAGTCAAAATCACTTTCTCAAATGAGTTAAGAATATATTTTTTCCCATTCCAAAGCATTTTTTACATTAAACCAAAATGAGATAATGTTGAATTAAATGTAGTTCTGATTTCAGAATCGAGAGATCATCTAATTGATATGCAGTCTCACCTACAATCAAACGTATAGAGGGATCTGGAACTTTTAAAATTTGTCAAAGACCTCTCTCCTGTTCGATGAAGAAATCTAGGAAAATGTTATGCAGGCAGATTACGATTTCTTTATCGTATTCTGGCTACATTTCATTCTTATGTCATTTGTCCTAATTTAATTCTTAGATACAAGATGGCGCATTAATTTGAAGAAAGTGAAATCAATCTAAATAGAGGGAAGAAACAGGTGCATATATGAAATAAGCTCGACGTTACTTTCAATTTCTACTGATCTTGCTGATAATCATGCGGATTTTTCTATTTCTACTCTCTCTCTCCTCCTTTCTACTGCTTTCTTTCTATTTTCACTGATACTTTCTATTTCTATTGCTTTTACTGATAATCAGGATTTTTTTCTATTTCTATTTTCTTTCACTTCCTTTTGTTCTATTTCCCTTGCTTTCTCTTTTTTTCTATTTATACTTCTCTTACTGATAATCATGATTTTTTTTTCTATTTCTACTACTTCATTGCTCTCTACTGTTTCTTTCTTTCTATTTCTACTGCTTCTACTGATAATACTGAAGTTTTCTTGATAGCCTAATAACTTAAAGATTGTGCAACTGTATAAAGTTATTCCATACACACAATGGGTGTCACCTTTGCATTGATATCCGAAATTATTGGTAAATGATGGTATGAAATATGCATTGACCATAAAACATTTTGAGGACAGTATCTTACAGCAACTTCTAGACTTCATATTCTAAGGAGTAAATGAAATTTAATTCCCTGCTTTTGAAATGAGACATTTTTCTTTTTAGAAGTTAATTTCCTTCTTCTTTAGCAAACCATCGTTCATCGTGATGATGTCAAAAGTTAAGTCAGTGTTGGATATAAACAATGGGCTTTGAATGAAGACTGAGTAAAAGGGCATTGTAAAATGGCTGGGTAAAAAGAATAATATAAAGCTCGAAGGCAACGAAAAAATATATTTATGATATATTTTGAGAATATTTGGCATTGGACAATAAAAATTTGACGTGTCAAATCATTCACCGAAATTTAATATAATTTAAGTTAGTCGTTGTATGAGGGTATATGGAAGTTATTTGGAATAAGCAGCGAATTCTGGAATCCCATTCAGTTGACCAAAATAATTTCTCAACAGAAATTCTTCTTTTAATTTCTGCATAAAGTTATCGATAGCAAATTTGAAACACTAAAGCTGATTCCACATGTAAAAGCTTTTGTATACGTATCGGATCCCAAAAACGTAAACTCACCCAAAGCAGAGGCATTGCCATATTTGTAATGAAAGAATAAAAAGAAAATTTTTTCAACATTCCTTTCAACATAGCTGATTTTCAACACATATATATGCAATAATTTTTTTCGGAGGTCGGAGACGAGCAACTAAGTATTCAGATTCTTTCGAGCTCCTTTAGAACTTTTTTTCTAAATATTCGCCCGGTTCCTCACGTTTGCAGTGAAAGAATAAACAGAGAATTTTGTCACCATTCCTTTCAACATAGTTGATTTTCATCAGATATATGCGATAATTTTTTTTCGTGGATGGGGAACGAGCAACTAAGCGTTCAGATTTTTCTGTTCCGCCAAAGTTCTGTTTATACGATGGAATCCTTTAAATGCCGTAGCAGGTATTTAAACTACAAAGCATTCTACCAAATTGAGATTTTCTTTTTCATCTTTGTTCTTTGGCTTTGATCCTCTTACCATTTTCACGCTTCGTTTTTGTAACAAGGCGTGAATTGTTTCTCAACTAAACCTTTGAGAGGATATTGGATTACTTTAGTTACTTTAATCAATTTTCTTTCATACTGAACATTCTCGAGCAAAGACACTGGATAATTAAAATAAATTTAAGGGGTTTTGCAAAAATTAGTCCTCGTTCCTGTCGAATATATATTCCTCCCGACTCGTTATTTTTTCAAGAACAGGGCGGGGGAGGGTGTTCCCCTACCCCTGCCTCATCATTTCTTCAAGAACGGATTCTTCCCAAAAAGAAACAAAACACAAAGGATGCAAGAAGAAGTGAAGAGGAAGAGTATCGATGTTCGATTGGCATTCGAGTGGAAAAAAGGCAACCGATTCTGAACAACCTCCTCTTGGAACATGAGACAAAAACCGGGAGTGACGGAAGAACTGATTTGCTGAGTCCTTTTTTCCCTCCATCCCCCCCCCACCTGTCGATAGGTTAACTTCCTGTTTGGGAGAAATGTAACGCATTGAAACGCATCGCGACGACGGGCAGTTGTGTTTTCACCCAACGACATCGCGATTTAGTCGGCGTGATTAATTCTTTCAAAAAGAAATAAGTTTGCAACTTCGATGTTTCCTCTTCTCGTAATGATTTCATTCTTGGGTGAACTCTGCTGCGTAAAGGAAATGAAAAGCTAGATATATATCTGTCAGGGGAAATATCTTTTGCAGGAAATTTCATTTTTTAACACTTCATTTCAGAAGCAGGATGGAGATATAATTTATGAGTTTAGGCATTTGAAAGAAAATCGATTAGAAAAAAAAATATATAAAGCTCATCAGAAAGAAGGAAAAATAAATCTCTGAACCCTTTTTGCTCTGTTAATTGTTGGAAATTTAATAATAATTAATAAAATGGATAATTTAATAAAATTAAGCGAAAGTAAATTAGTTGGATTGGAATTTTCAAAAGCATCAAGAATAAAATAAGTAGTTCTAAATTTATATTGGAAACAAACTAAACCTATCCAAAATGAAGATTTTCAGAGCTCTTCGAGATAACTAAAGTGAAAATAAATAATACTGACTTCACATATATGTTCCATCATTTTTACGCTTAAAAATTTGAGTTTCCTCCAATACTATTTTAAGAGAGCTTTGACTCATTTAGTTCATTGCAAATTGTTTCAAATTCACTTCCCTTTGTAAAACCTACCTTTGCGTTCGTTTAATGAGTTCAAAAAATAAGTGAAAATTTCTGCTGCATATATAAAAATCTTAATTTATCTGCATTCTGGAAATAAATATTCCTTTCTAAATGAATATTTATTTCTAATAAATTGAAACGCAGCTTCAGTTTTTCCTCTAAATTGTCTGGGGTTCTATTTGCAAACGATAGCTTCAAAATATGCCAAAAATCCAAAATGTTGTTTAAGTAAATTTATTTCTAAAACTATATAAGTTCAAAATACTTTCTGACAGCCTGTTCACCCCCTACTTTCCATTTACCTTTGATTGCGGTTTTCATAAAAAAAAAAAAAAAAAAAAAATCTTGAAACAATGAATAAAATTAAACTGTTTCTATTTTATCTAAACAAGTAATATATATAAAAAAATTTAAGTCAATACATACTTAGGTCAACATTTTTTTTTTAATTTTAGTTACTTTTTATTAAATAATTACAATTAATATAAATATGTATATACATATGACAGAATTACAATATTAATTGGCAGAACAGAGCTTGGCGTCAAACTTGGCAAGCTTTCGGTGACATGGCGACGGATTTGGCGACTTTGGCGACCAAATAGAAATGACTGGATAAATTTAATTAATTATTATTTTTTAAAAACTTTATTAACATCAAGTATCATCCAATACAAGTTTTAAAAAATGTATTTTAACTTGAGTGGATGAAAAAAAGCATTTTATTAAAGATTCAAAATTTGAACAAGATATATATATATATATATATATAGAGAGAGAGAGAGAGAGAGAGTGTAAGCTAATAGTAGGAATTGAAAAATAAAAGATATTTTTAAAATCTCATTAAATCAAAAATTGTTATACACAAATCATATATAAATTAAACAACGATATCTTTTAATCTAATTTAAATCTTAATTAATTTCCTAAGTGTTATCTTAAATTAGCCTATGTTACTTCATTCTAAAATATTCTCTTATTTCCTGATATAAATTCCATTTTTTTACTTCCTGATGTAATTACTGAATCCGAAAATCCCACTCCATGAGCAAAAGGAAAGAAAAAAAAATCCCTAACACCTACGCATTCTTTTAAACATTACGTAAAATTCCTTTTCTTAAATCGGCACGTGCCATAGAAATTCTTATCAGAATCGCTTCATAAAAATCACTAAACGGAAACTTCGCTCTCGTATGAACAGGTGCGTTCCGCCTCTCATTCCCTTGCACAAATTACGAGTGCAGTGGTAAAAGAAAATTCATTCCAAAGTCTCTGCTTTTTGGCCTCACATCTGTAAAATTATGTTATATACCTTCTTTACCTTTTCATCGATGCTATAAAAAGCCGAGAGATAAGGTTAAAGTTAATCAGTACTGAGTTAGCAATTGATTTCAACGCAAGTGAGAAGATTGAGAGTAGCAGACGATTCGAGATCTGAATAGTTGAGGGAAATCTTTCTCTTTAACAAGTTGTCTCTGAGAGCTTTGTGCTGAAACAGTTATTGACGATTTACTGCTTGTGCGCTGCCATTTACTACGAATATTGACCTTATGTACATTTCGAAACTGTTTTGTTTTTATATCACATAATTAGTATCTAAAATATTCATTACTGCATAATTAGTATCTGGAGCATTCAAAATAAGCCACAATACCTTAAAAAATTGTCCTTGAAATTTTGAAACATTCTGATCAGCATTACTTCAGAAAAAATCATCTGTGCAAGCTTAAATTCTTGCTAAGCATTACTTTAAGTTGACAGATAATTATAGCTCCCATTAAATCGAAGAGTCTGAGTTTCTAAGGTAATTATAATATTTCTAAGAACATAAATATTTAGCATTAAATTAATTTGTTTACTTTTCAGGTATTCCCCCTAAAAAGGCAAAAAAAAAAAAAAAATTAACGAAATTGAAATGGCCTCTCAAAAATTTCATCCAGTTTCATACCTCATTATAAATATATTAGAAGTTATGTCAAAATCTTCAACTGATCGTTGAATTTGACTTCTCAGAAAGTCATGAAAAATCTAGTTTGGATTTTTCCTCTAGAAAAAATTATTTTTTTAATTTTTATGTTTTCCTTTTAAAAAAAAAGATGTCAGAAAATCGGCTTTTATTTAACAAATAAAGTTCAGCTATTATTTCCTCTATCTGTTATACATCAAATATATATTTAACTGATTCATAAGAAGAATAACAGATGAAGAATTCATATCTTTATTATTTACTAAGGCATTCGGATAAAAATTGGCAACAAAATACAAATATTTCAAATTGCTTTATCTACGAAATAATACATTATCCAATCAGAAAATTAAGCTAATTATGCCGATGTAGAAAACTTTTCCTAGCTTAATTATTTTTCTTTAAAATCGGTGTAGATGCTTTTACCTTTGCTTATGGCTTGGAACATATATGGCATCTATAAGCTACTTGAAAACTCTTTGCAAAATGATAATTTTGTGGTGGTATGTAGATCATTATGGTCTGTGCAGGAAGCAACAGGACGAATGTTGTTGGAAACATTTCTTTAATAATCCCATTCACACACTTAAACATACACTAACACAAAGACAAGACATTCATGCGCGCGGCTTCACAGTTCAGCATCACATCTCATTCTAATTACAATCGCAATGCACTATGGGATGACATATGGGATGGCCTAATCAGGTATCGCCATATAGTATTCAAAAAAAAAAAAGATAAGAGTAATGCAATTGCTACATCCTCCCCCTATGGCTCCTACGACGTCCCGGCAAGGAGGCAGAATTTGAATTGTCTGGAAGTCTATTCTACAATTTTTAATTTAATACATTTAAGCGCAAATCTAAGTAAAACAATGTCTCACAAAAGTTTATTGATTATATTTTTATAACATTATACGTCCACAAACATAAATATCTATTAGAAATAAAGAAGAATATGTGTAAATCTTGACGCTCTAGAATAGACTGTATGAAATGAACTGTCAATATAACAAATATATTAAGAATGATGAAATAAGCAGAGGTTTTAGAAATTTTCATTGGAATTTTAATTAAAAATTAAGGAGCGGGTATCGTTTTTTCCGCGATAACTCTCAAAAACATTATTTAAAAACTAATTTTTAAACCATTTCAAATTTTAAAAAATTATGTAATGATACACGTTCTACAAACCTTTAACTAAATTTTAGAAATAAAAAAAATGCTTAATTTTTAACAATAGATTTCATTGCTGCAACGAAATTAAAATCATTTCCATTGTTTTATCAAACGTTTAATCGCGTGACTTTTCTATCAGTATTAAAAGCAAAGGAATAAATCTCTTCCTTATTGTAGCTTTGCCTTGATTATCTGCTTAGAGAATCTTGTGGAATTAAATTGCGGCAAATATCGATGTGCATATCAATATTTGAAATAGATTATACAAACACTCAAGTTTTTAAATGGCTATCGAATGTTATCCTTCCGTTTTAAAGCAATACTAGGGCTATTTTGGGATGGACCTCGTCATTTTGAACAGCGGTCAAATGAAAAAAACGGCACCTGGGCTGGCATCCACTGTCCAAACTTCCACAACACAACAGAGGGAGGACGTTTGACCCCAACGAATTTAAAGTGTTCCAAACCCACTTACACGACGGTTCTTAGGTGGAGTCGTGTCTCAAATCGGAAACCCTCCGGTTCCGAAGCCGTGACCTTACCATCAAGCCACTGCTGTCCTTCTAATGTTATAGGATTTGACTCATCAGGAATGTTCATGTACACTATATCTAGAACATGTTAAAGGTTATTAAAACTAGAATGCCTTAATGTTTGTCGCAATTCATTATCTAAACATTCTTTGTTGAAGAAATCAAGGACATCATAGTTTGCACGATACGTTTAACTGAAATTAAATACAAGGAATGTTC
Source organism: Argiope aurantia (assembly GCA_026543865.1). NCBI lineage: Eukaryota > Metazoa > Arthropoda > Arachnida > Araneae > Araneidae > Argiope > Argiope aurantia. Next base: position 32,649 of record JAPMOR010070268.1, read on the forward strand.
TAGATAAGCCAGATGGTTACAAAAGTGGTTACAGATTATTAAATACGTATGAAATGTGATTCCCAACTTTCCTTCCAATCAATATCTGATAAATAGCGTGAGTGGTCCCAAAAAAATTTCTCAGGTGCTTTCTAACAAATTGTGTTATCCCCTTTCTCCCCTGTATAAAATTAGTCATGAGTAAGAAAGACGATAATGTATAGCCCTAGCGAACAAAATTTGCAAAATACAGATTTTTTGCTTGAATCTTGTGTTCAATTTTTGTAGATTAATCTTTGGCATGCGGTTAATACACAAGAGCCGGAAGAACGAATATATATTTTGGGTACATTTAATCAATCCAAACCAAAATTTGACAAAGAATACAGCTGCAGACACAAGATCGAATACCGAATTTTACTTATTTAAGACACTGCGTTTTCAAGTATCGTGTTTAAATGAAAGCAAAATTACAAGCTTTGGTCAATTTTTCGATAAATTTGGTTTAAAATATTATAAGAATAAGAAATACGTTTAAAGTGCTAAAGTTATGTATCAAATTTTATCTTTCTAGATATTTGTGTTGTATAGTTACCAAATCCACTAGCATTCGAGCAGTCCTACAGGCAAACTTTCTCTAAATAGTTTTGTTCAAAAATTTGATTAAAATTTTCAAATTTAGTTCTAAGTCCATGTATCAAATTTGAACCGGGTTGTTCAAAGCGTTTTTAAATTATCGTGCTGACCATCAAATATAATCCCAGAAATTTTTGGGGGGGCCCCAAAAAGTCTGAAACCTAGAGATTCGTCAACAATAAAGTAAAAATGAAATAATAATTATGCTAACACAATAATTAATTAGGAAATTATGCATTCGTAAGAAGGAGAATAATGTTAATAACTAAACTAAAAATTTAATTATGCTTCGCTTCAATTCTTTTTGTCACGAATTTTTCAAATGTAAATAAACAAGACATTTAGATTATAATAGATATGTACTGTGGCGAAAAAAAAACAAATTATATTGATAATATTTCATAAAAGGAAATCAACATTTGAAGGGTAAAAAAATTCAGATCCATAATTTGATAAAGAATCATTAGCGAAAAATGATAATAAGAGAGACACTTTCGAAAAAACACATACGCATATTATTTCAAGGCTATTATAATCTCTAACATTGATTTAACAGGATTAATTTTTAAAACGATAAGAAGCGCAAAAACAAAACAAAAGTCAATAGGGAAATTAAAGTATGATATTCTTTTATATTTTTATCATTTTGGGACGATACTGAATGTTTCAATTAAAGTATTTAGCTAATTGCTGTTTGAATGAGTGCTTACTATTTTCAATCGGAACCGAAGCATATCCGAGAAGTATCTTTCATAAACATAATTAAATTTAAAGGAACGAAATTACATTTCTAAATGATATCAATTGCGTTAGTGCAATTATGTATCTGAGGGGTTCTATATCATCGCTTTTATGTTGAAACATTTTCTCGCACGCAGTTTTTTTTAATACGATGCTTTTGCTTCCATTGTAGACGAAATTAAATTATCATTTTTAGTATCTACTAAATTATTCTTGCCTACTTGTTATCATTTTTGTTCGAATATGGTATAAATTGAATTTTTTACTCATTATACCAAATAACAAGAATTCATAAAGAAAATGCAAAATAATGAAATTAATTTTGCTTATTATCAATGCGTGTGATTTATAAAAGGAATCCATGTATCAGATGAGGAAACATTTTTCTGATCAAAACTATTTATATGTGACGATGAAGTTATTATTTTTATTTCTGTGTTTACTAATGTATTTTCTTAAATTTAATCAAAAATACTAGATTCAGGACAAAGATCTGTATTTCTTAATTATCTTTCACCACTTCCATGCAAGAAATTCGCTTTAATTTTATGCAGTGGAAGGGGGAAAAGACTTTTGTTTGAGAGTATGCGAGCAAGTATCGGGATGTTTCTGCTTCTGGTTTTTCATTAAACTGACGAAATACTGTATCTATCTATAGGATGTATTCAATACAAATAATGAACAACATGTGTAACTACTGATTTGACATGTTTTTAATCATATTCAGCGGCGGTACATGAGGCTGGTTCCAAGATATACGAGTACCAATTAGGTTCGAACTCGATTTTTATTTCGACAAAAATGCTTTAGCGACTTAATTCACATGAAAAATAAAATTTCAAGGTGTATAATGAATTCTATAATGTTTAATTGCAAAAACAAGGATTTTGAAAAATGATATTTTCTTTAACAATGGTTTAATTTATTTAAATAATGTATTTATGGTATTTATCAATTTCTAAGCAGTAAAAAGTTTTTACACCTATCCATTTTTAAGCAGTAAGCACTTTTAATTCGTGACTGATTTTAGCCATTAATTTTTGTCATTATCTTAATTATACTATAAAAAATATGAAATATTCACTTTAAATTCTAAAAGACCAGAAAACTCATTATTATTAATTATTTTTCCTTTTCCTTTAACTATTCACCAAGTTCCACTTTTCTTCATATTGTCTGTGAAAACCACAGACTTGAGAATTATGTTTGGTCAATCATTAAAAGATATTTATTTACTTTACATTTTATTACATCTAAAAAAGTGTTTATTTAATAGTATATTTCGTTAGTCTTTAAAGGGCACTTATTTAATAATATAGTGTTTGGTAGTAGTAATAGAAGTCCCTATTTCCTAGGGGATTACATTGGCCTGGTGGTAAGGTTTTAGCTTCGGGTTTTGTTTTAATTTAATTATATTAAGGTCCCATTTTAAAGCAGAACTAGGGCTATTTTGGAACAGACCTTGTAACGTGAACCGCGGTCAGATGATGAGGACGACACCTGAGCTGGCACCCCTCTCCAATCTTTCACTTGCATATCAGTGGGAGTAATGTTTGGCCTCGACGGATTTAACGTACACCAGGCACGCTTACACGACGGTTTTTCTGTGGAATCGAGTCTCTAACTTCCGAGGTTCCGAGGCAGACACCTTATCACCAGGCAACCACAACTCAAATGAATCAGAAAGCTCAGCTTCGAAAACTGAAAGTATCAGGTACCTAACCTGATTTCACTAAAAAACAGCCGTGTAAACATGTCTGAAGACACGATAAATCCGCCAGAGTCAAACATTCTCCCACTCATGTAGTGCGCAAATTTGGAGAGGGGAAACAGCTCAGGGGGTGCCCTCGTCATCTCAACGCAATCCGTTCCAAAACAACCCAAGCGTTTCTTTATAACAGGATGTTGGTATAACTAAACCAAATTAAGTCGGCTTCCTTGTTTTCAAAATCGTCACGAGTATCATTTATCAATTTCTCAGAAACTAACACATTGGTTTCGAGAATACAACCATTTGCAGACGAAAAATTTCCATTTAAAACCCAGATTAGCAACAAAGTTTCACAATCTCTCCATTTCAGTCAAAGGAAATGCTGAAATATTTTCCATCGTCTGAGTCTGACTTAGTCTGTCGGGATGATGGCTGTTTAAGAGGATTGTGCCGAATGTAATGATTTCGGATGCACGGACATGGTTCTCCTGAATGCCCAGATTACTTTCCAGGGGGACAGAGCGTAACTGTTTTGATCCGGCGATCGGTGCATTTCCCGTGGGCAGATCCGAATTTGATAATGATGATTCGCGATGAATGGAATAATCTCTAGGGCTCGATGGATGGCGCCCGGGGATGATAAAGCATCTACTGATAGGAGATGACGAACAGAGAATCGATTGCCCCGGTTCGCTCAGTTCCATTCATCATAAACTAGTGGAACTGTTTCTAATATTTGAAACGCCTATGCATTGCATATTGGAAACGGCCTTTTGAAATAGTGTTGTCCCATGCAAGTATAAGCTGGATGCTTCATTTGTGAGAAATTCCAACAGCATCGGTTCACAAAAGAGTGAGATATAGTACAAAGTTGAAATTAGGAAACTTTTAATAATCTCAAACAATAAAATATAATCTATATTTGCGGGTTGGTATTCTCTATATCTTAACATTGAAGCAACGACTACAAAACATGCCGCAGATACACTTCAGAGATTAATCATTTGAATCTCAACGCGAATAATTTTTGAATTTTAATTTTTTTTGATTAATTAATTTAGTGGATGTATATTTTTAGTCCATAACGATGAAGGGTCTATTGCACTCACACACACACAAAATTAAAATCACGATTCCATTAATCTCCTTTTAAAGGATTAGAATTTTTCCCCCATTGCTTTGACATTTTTAAAAGTTTGTTTTAAATATAATTTATAAAAAAATATTTCATAGTATTATGTTATATAAGTCAAATATTTCTATTGTTTAAATTATATGCTTTCCCATGGTTAATAACTGTGATATGAAAATGATGTTCATTTCTTGAATATTGAGTCAAAAGGGCGAAATGAAATTTAAAGATGGAATTAAAAAATTTCTAAATATGGCCTTTTTCATTTAGTAGCCGCCTTTAGCGACTTGTTGATCTTCTGATTATATAAGTTGTATTTAATTTTTTTGTAAAATCGCTTAGAAATAATTTCATTTCTAGAATTCCACCAATTTATCGAATACTGAAGAAGAATAGCTTCACTAAATGCAGAAATGATTATTCTATTAAGCAAAAATAAGATCTCGAATTTTTTTAAAAGTAAATATCAGTCTAATAAATAGACACTTTTACTACTACACGATTAATAAATCCATATATTTAAAAATAAATACATATAATTTCAAGCAGAGTTTTCATTATCAGGGTGAAATTTTCCATATTTCATTTTGAAAGAAATAAAAAGATTATAAACATAAAAGAATTTCTAATTTAAAAGTTCTTATCTTAAAAAAAAACAACTTATCTTTGCTTTCTTTGAAGCTTCTTTCACAGTCGTCTTTTAAATTGATTACAACTTCTTCCGCTTATATCATCTCTAGAACGGGATTTGGCAAAGTCCACTTCTTATAATATCTCCGCTTCTTTTGAGCTACGGAGGCTTGGTGGTAAGGTCTCGGCTTCGGAACTAGAGAGTTTCATGTTCGAGATCCGATTCCACCGAAGAACCGTCGTGTAAGGGGATCTGGTGCACGTTAAATCCGTTGGGGCCAAACGTCCGCCCGCTGGTGTGATGTGGAAGTTTAGAGAGGAGCTGTCAGCTCAGGTGTCGTCCTCGTCATCTGACCGAGATTCAAAAGTATGAGGTTCATTCTAAAATAGCTCTAGTGTCGCTTTAAAACGGGACGTTAATGTAACTAAACTGACCTCCGCTTGTTTCATACGTTCTTTTCAGTCGCCCTCTATTACGTTTAATAGCAATTTAACGAGCAACTTCTTAACATCTATAATTCTTAAAGTTTTATTTTTATTTGCAATCTCATCATTCATTTTAATCCTTTTCATCTGCATCCATTGCATTGTATTGGCAGTGATTCGGCAAAATGTTTCACCACTTCATTTCTTAATTCTTCATTCTCCATTTATTATGCTATATGATCAAGCTCATATGCTCTGTGTTTTTTTTTACAGAGTTAAATAGTTCTGGTCTGCTTTTGGTGGCATTATGAATAATATTTTTGTTCAGAAATCGTGCCACAATGTCAGCTTTTTTTTTAAATTTATTTTGTCTTTATAGAGGGAATTTCTTTTTTGCATATGCAAAATAACTCGTATTGTCTATAACAACGACGAATGGTTTGTCCAATCCTCTTAGTAAATCGAGAAACAATTTTTTATATACTTCACTATCCATCTCCTCACGGTAGTCAGCTATATTCTTGGATTAAAATACAAGTAATGCGAAGGAATAAAGTCTTAATCAGCAGATCCGGGTTGACAAATGATCCATCTAGATCCTCTTCTCAACGGAACTTTTAAGATTCCTTGACTAGTGGAACTTTGCCAAATAAATTTAGGTGAAGGGTTAGAGTTTATCCAGGTTTTGTCAAGATATATCACTGGTCTGGATAACGAATTGTTTCTCATGTTGACCATTTTTCTCAAATATCTCATATGAGAAACAATAGTGTCGTTTCTTTCCATTAAATATTTGCGCTCATAACTGCACACTTTGTAAGAAAATCCAAATCTTTTAAAACTATCCACAATGAGTTCGAGCACCCAGAAAAATTTATTTTTTCTATTAATTAAACTCTTAATTTTAGCACTGCTGGATATCCACGTCTGTCATAAAATTCTTGTACAGTGTGGCATACAACGGTTTTGTCAAAATAATCCAAGTCTGCAGTTGGTTTGTTTTTCGTGTATTTATTTTCTTAGGCAATTCGAAAACCTTGAATATTATTTAGAACTTCAACAACGGGTGTCATATCAACCTCTGCACAAATTCGCTGTATTGTGCTTTAGGAAACGCCCCACATTTCGGCAGTTACTTTCCAAGTCTAATATATATGTAATATTATTTTATGTGAAGCAGAATGCAGTTTGAAGACAGTGAAGAGACTTGCTATTTCGTGACGTCGTTTTATTTCATTTTTAAGAAGCAGGCATATGTACAAGCGATGAGCACACAGAACGACACAGAAAAAGAAATGAGGAAAAAGCTCTTAGACATTTTATCCCTGGTCTTATATAACCTATGATTTTGATAGGGAAAAAATTTCTTCATAGCGCTAATATATTACGAAATTTCGATAGGGATTTTCGTTACACGCGCGAAGAAGGCAGGGGAAACACAGGGAGATTTAAAAAAAGAATTTGCCTCTTCACGCGGAGTGTGGGAAAGTTATTTTAGCTGATTCTGCA
>JAPMOR010070295.1:9645-26702 GCA_026543865.1 Argiope aurantia
ATATATATATATATATATATATATATATATATATAAATTTTAAAAATCACAATAAAAAATAAATTTAATTTTAATAATTAGCATTTGAACTTTTATTTTTCTTAATTTCAACATTCACAATAGATTGTTACCAATTTTAGTGAATAATGGTATTTTAATACCTTAATTACTTCAAAATTATAAGTTCTCTAGTGTGTAAATCTGCTCCCTTCTGATCGCACGTCTTAGATTATAGGGTCAATTCCGATGTGCTACAGCTTATCATTCACTTAGATCACTTTATTAAATATCCACTTTAATAAGGTGACCATCATTTTATTGGGTCACTATATAATTCGAATATAAATACATAGTACCTGCCGTATTAAAATTTTTCTTTATTGACAGATTTAATAAAAACTATCTGGTATTTATGAAAACTCATATACAAATTTGAAATTTTTTAGTGAAATTTTCTTTAAAAAAAATAACTGAAAAAGTGCTTATAAAGAACAAAATTTAACTATTAAAATAAATTAGAAAATTTGAGAAAACTTTATATTTCGGTAAAATTAATAATATACCCATCTTGTGGGGAAAGCCTAATACTTTACTTCATTTATTTTCATTTCAATTTATCTTTTTGAATATCCTCCAATGACAGAAAGTTGAAACCCAATTCATTTAACAAATCATGTCATATCGTTATTCATATGTGTGAGATATTCCCATATAAAATGTTCACAAAATCATTTGCTCAAGTATTAATTTATATACCTAATTTTTGTCTCATTTTCCACCTGCAAGTAACAATAATAAGCAAGTACCCGATTTTAATGGACACTGAACGGTGCCGTAAACGACACGTTATATTATTTGGACGCTTTTTTCCCCCCTATAACAAAGTTGGACACAGAAATAAGATACAGTTACTTATCTTAAGTTATTGCATCTACATGCATGTGAATTTACAAATCGTCAGATGGTTAAGTATCTAATCCAAACTATTATAGTGTTATTCATTTTATATGTTAAAACTGTACCAAATTTTATCCATTTAACTCTTTACATTAAGTAGTAACAAATTTTATTCATCTAGCATTCCGATAGGCAATTTCCCCGAAATCTGCAGATTTATCTAAGATCACATACTAAATTTCTTCCTTTTAGCTTAAAAGGGTTTATGAATTACTACATTCACAGACAGGCATAATTCCGAAACTATGTTTTTTTTAATTATTATTACAGAGAAGTCTAAAATAGAAGAGATTCGTCAAAATGTCTATTTCGAATTACTTGACGATAGCAATACTTTGTCCTTGTTTACTTTGAATAACAGAAAGTAAGAACCGGCACATTTTATTCAAAAATGAAACGTTCGATCGCCTACACTTAACTTTTTAAAAATTGTTCATGTAACATTCGATTTACATTGTTCGCACGTTGAATTAAAGCAAATATTAGAAGTATAATTAACTACCCAGTCATCCAATATCGCCATTCCCAAAAACATGCGCCATCCTTCCAACAAAATTACAATATAATTTCGGCGATGATCAAACGAGGGATAATTTTCACCGACGCAATGCGCACGATCCGCGCCGAAATTCGACACCCTTTCGTCCTTGCACGCTGGAGTCAAAGTTGAAAACGTTTCCACGGCAAAGAGAGGGCAAAGTCTAAGGACCAGTAGTGGAAGACCATACAACCCCGGGTTCAAGGAAGTAACTGACGATCGCCCTTTGGACATGAGGGAGTTCGTGGTTTATGGGAGAATGTGCAACACCAAAATGATTAACCAGGAATGCATTATTTTGGCTGGTTAGGAATTACAAGTATCTTCCTCTTCCACCATGGTTCTTTTTTTTTTTTAAGTTGTCAGTTTAATGCAAATGATGAATTTTTTTATTATTTATTTATTTATTTATTTTGCTTACTGTGCTAGCTCATGTCTGCTTTTGAATCCTAAAAAAAAAGTAGAAAAAAATACTTTGCTTGTATCAAATTCGTTTGAAATCCAAAGGAGAGAAAAAAAACACACTTTTAAAGAGCCTTTTTTTTTCTAGTGATGGCATCTCTACTAATGATAGTGTGTGTATTGGCACTCTAGAGGGCCAAGCCATCTGACTTACAAATACCAAATTTGGAACAAATATGCCTTTTAAGGAGGAAATGTGCAAACTAGTGTGATTTTTTAATTGTTTTAATTAGAATTGTAATTAATTAAAAACGAAGTGAATTTTTATTGTTTTTTTTCAATAACTTCCGAAAATATTATAGTGCAAAATTAATTCTTATGTTATTTAAAAAAAATATCTTTTGAATGCCACAAATTAAATGCCCGTGCAATTTGTTTTCTGAATTCTGGCCAAAAAGACTTTTTTACCCTGATTTCCAACAACAGAATACGTTGCTAGCCTGAGATTCAAATTGTTTCCATTATTTCATTAAATATTTCATTACTTGATTTTCTTCCACTGTTGAGAACTAAAGAAGGATTATGTTTAACATTCGCGTAGTTTGCAAAAAGAATAATAAAAGTGAAGTAACAATACCGCGAATTTTAAAAAGTCAGATTGCTTCATTGCTTGTATTTAATTCTTTTGGAATGCACAGAAAAATGCACAACGTATTTGATATAAACAAAGACCAGAACATAAGCAAGACAATTAGAATAACACAGCTTTAATGTTTGACAATATGATGAAATCATGGACTTGAAGTTACATCTAAAGGAATTAAATGAAATAATATATCAGTTAAACACAATATTAATAACTACTTGAATCAATATAGATTAATAATCAATATAATTAGTAATAAATAATATTATTTTGAAATAGTTATATACCAATACCTAATATTAAAAAGAAAGCCTGTATAATTTTCAATGTTTCATTTTTTTAAAAATCTGTAACCATAACAATGTGACTTTATTTGTTAATTAATCGTTCAAATCAACAAAAAATAATTAAAAATAATCAAATAATTGCGCCTGAGGGGCCTGGGATCGTCCAAACCACAGTAAATACTCGGACATCAAAAACCGACGAATAGACGGATAACAGTGTTCGTGCAAAGTAAATGCTTGATGGAAGCGGACCAATGGTTGGTTTCTACCCAGCCGTAAGTTTCCAACTGTGATTTAAGACATGCAAAATCACCAGCCACGGGTTTAGCTGAACTAAACTCAATGCGATTTTCGCTTGTTTCAGTTAAAGATGAGAACTAAAAACGGTGCTAAAAGTGTTACAAGCGAAACTGTTCCAAAATCGAAAAATTAAATAGTTGTAGAAACTTCGCACTAGCGACATGCTCTTAATCATAAATCATAAATCAACCAGATACCAGATATTTCCAAATTTACCACATCATAAAGCATTCTTTATTTCACATTCTTGCCTTGAAAAACGGCGTTTCACCCTTCGTGTTACCCATTTGTACCGTTTATCGCATTTTAATCTTAAATTCTTTCCCTAACAGATATACATATTCGATTCTGTTCAGTTCTAATTTTCGTCATTCACATCATTCTGAGGGACACAGAGCTGTCAAATAAAATTGCAATGAATATTTAAGAGATTATTTGTCAACCCAGCACTCTATTTCTTACTAATTTCTAAACGACCCTATCAAAAGAAAAATTTCTTTTATGCAGCCTCAGCTTATTCTAAGCCATAAGCGTCTTGCTCTTTCCGGAACGTCTTCCGGCCATTATCCAGAGTATATATGCCAAATTTTAATTACTATGAATTTTCTGAATAAATTAAGCTACTGTTATTTATTACAATATTGTTAATTTAATACGTGCGATAAAATATATCAAATGCTTTGCAAATCTACACATATTAAGTATCTGAAAATGTTTCAAAATCATCCTCTTTTACAAAGTTCTAAAAAAGAATCCTTTTCAAATATTTAGAGGAAAGAAAAGAGATATCAATAGCTGTCGCATAGGGGGAAAAAAAACCTGAAATACTATGTTAGGTAGTGCAGTAAATCAATATGTCGGGCGATTTAATGCCAAATGACCTTTAATTCTGTGATCAGCTGTCATTTTAAATTTCTTTTTCAATGGGTAAAATATTGACCACTCTATAATATTCAAATTTCTGCCTATAATTACACAAAGAATTCATAATATAATAAAATATAAATAAAACTGCATTGAAATATAGGTAAATATTTTCTAATCTTAAAAATAAAATCTTGAAAATATAAAATTTAAACTGTAAACGAATTCCACCTTATAAAAAATTGAATTAATTCTAACAGTTATTCTAAATTCTATCAATCTAGTATTAATACAGACACATAAAAAGCTACAAATTAAAGAGGTAATAATGATGATGACTTTGTCTAACAATCAAGCACTTCCATAAATGTTTTTTTAAAAAATTAATGTATCAGTAATGAATGAATTATACAAAAAAGATGCTATTTTATTCAATATAATTTTTAAAATAATAATTGTGTTCTATTAGCGTCATACAAATTATAGAGTTATAAATGAGGAAATTTCCGACTTATATAAGAATCTCAATTTTTTTTTTTTTTTGCTTCGAATGTCCACTAAACAATAAAAATATTACGATTAAATAAAAGATTTTCCTAATGAAAGTTACAAATAATTTATACAGATAAGAAAAAAATCATACGTCTTGATTTTAATATGTTTGCATCATTTCTATTTTTTATTCCTTGCATTCATATTTTGAACCTTTTTTAATTGTCTTAGCATAAAATTTAAAAAATACTGAATTTTTTTATAACTACGCATACGCATATATGCATGATATGCAGGGAAATGTATGCATGGAAAGTTAACAAATTCCCGCGGGTGTCAAAAATTCCTCTCTCTCAAATATAAGCTCAACTCTGAATAAAGATATCGTCTGCTCTTTCGTCGAGCTGCCAACAGTAAATTCGAAAATACTAGTCCCTTACAAAACATCTGCGCTGGAGATAAGAGAGAAAAGACAGGAATACCAAATCATGGAAAGTCGATCTGTCAAGATGACAGGATAATGTTTAAATTGTTCAAGAATCTGCAGTCTTGAAATGCAAATTCTTTCCTTGTTTCACTCGTATATTTGCTTTGTTTTCCATGCTTTTGAGGAATTCTTTTAAAGATTCTTTACTTTGAGCAACACTTATCAGCACAACACGACGAGTCACAGTGCGACGGGTGTTACCTTTGATGCGCATCAAATTTGCAGGCTTGCTTTGATGATGACTGCCATTTTGAGGACCGAAAAATCACGCCATGCCAGTTATTTTTCTTAGAATTTACAAAGAATCTGTGTCAAGGAATGCACTAAAAGTGAAATAAATAGGTGTGTTTGAAGTTTCTCAGACCGACTGCTTGTAGTAAAATATAAAAAAATGATGAAATGAGATATTCAACTATAGTCATTTACAACAAATAAGCACAGGATAAAATACGTAATTTATAAGGCCTTGTTCAGTAGGTGTAAATATAAAATCAGTAAAATTCAGGGCAATCGGTATATTTAAACGGGAAATAATATTTTACAACAATAATTAAATAATTCCTATAGAGCTCGATTAATGGACGTAAGGTGAATAAATATATGTTATAATATTCATTAGTGAATCGGCTACTCTTAGCTTTGAGTTATCGTTAGGAATCCGTATATGAAGGGACTCGCACCATAACACACTACTCAGTCACTTATAACTACTTGGAACCTTACATTCTGCATGAGAAAACCTATACGCATTAACTATTGCATGTTTATAAGGAAAAAAACATCAATATCAGCAACACTGAGATTCTATTCAAGCAGTTTGTGTATTTGAAAGATTATTTAGAGAAAAATAACAGAAGCATTGAAATTTTCTTCAGAAACAAGATATAATCAGAAGTGATGCCCAAAATATAATATTGCCGTAAATAATATTTGCCGTTGTACCCACAATGAAAAGATTTCCCTAATGTCAATTCAATGATCGGTCGAAAAAGACAGTTATTAGTGGAAACAAGGTAAAGTTATAATAATTTTAAAGTGTCTTGCACCCAATTTTGTTATTATGTTAAGCAAGAAAATGATGTAATTAGTGGAGTAGAATAAACTTTGAAATATGAATGGACCAAAAAAGATTGTCCTCGAATATTTTTTTATTATTCATTTCATTAGATTGCTCAAAGTTTGGTGTTTTCTTCAGAATAAAATACGTGTGCATTTATTCTATGGTTTATTTATTCAGAAAATAACCTTGATCTTATAATAAATACCTAAATCAATCTTTGGCAATCTTTTTATCTAAGCGGACTGATGTTTTTAAGATTAATTCTAATAAATAGAATCACATCAAAGCAAAGGATAAAAGTTAATTTGAGAGCAAAAATGCAGGTTAATTGAGGAGCAGTGAAATTAAAGAACATTTCATAAGCAAAAATATTTGTATCGCTACAAGTGAACAATTTATAAAAGTATACTTTGATGTGTTTTTACAATTTGTTATTCAAAAGGATTATTAGAATACGATTTGAGAAAGAATTTAATATTAAACAAATAACAATACACCAAAACATTCACCATACAATTTAAATATTATGCTTCTCAATTGAAAATCACGGTTGATATAATATCACCAAAAACTTTTTTTCTCCTAAGTAGAGCGTTTTTTGAAATCAATTACTTTTTCTCCAACCAGAATCTTCAAACATTAATCAATGGATTGCTATTTTTGAAGATTGGTCATATATGTAGGCTTCAAAATGGTACAGCATTGAGTAAGTTATTTTTGACACTTGCTTAATCTTTAATCCTTTATTTACCGAATTATTTTAGCATCAGTTTTTTACCTTTAATTAAGTTTTAGAATAGTATTATTGGAGAAAAGATAAAATTCCTAATTAATTAAAATATTAGAAATCAGCTTGATTTAAATGGCACTTTTAAGTACCGTAGGTAAATAAAGGGTTAAAATGCAATTTAGTTACAAACACGTCCTTTCTCACAGAAAAAAGACCAAAAGCTAGCAAGAAATTCCTTTTTGGATCTACTTAAACGATTGTCTCTTTTAATGTATCAAACCGTCATCAGGCTGAAAACTTTTATTTTGACTGAAATTGTAGTAAATGGTTTTAATAATATTTAATATTTTGAAATGTGAAATTCAAGTCAAGTGGTGACAAAAAAAATTACGCATTGAATTTTAGAAATAAATTCCAAGGAACGATACACACAGAATTATTTCAACATGAAAAATTAAATTTCTTTAATATTGTTATCTATTTTTAAAAATTTAAACAGGATTGTTATTCCTCCATATAATAATAAAAAATTGTTACTTTTTTAAACTTAATCTGTTTTAACTTTTTTTTTATGTTTGTTCTTTTGATAAAATTTTGAATGCAATATTCTTAGATCGAAACAAAGAAATTAGAAAACAAAATATTATATCATAAAATGGATTGAATTAAATGAATATTTCATAAATTAAAGCAAACACACATAAAAATATAAGCTTCAATTTATTTAATTTATAATATCTTAAAAAAGTAATGATATGGAAAAACATCTACTATTTCAATATATTATACAAGGTGAGTATAAAGTCTTTTCTTAATTTCAAAAATCTTTTGCGCAAAAACTATAATACCTAAGACACGAATTTCTTTTTTTTTAATTGTAAATTGCTAAATTAAATTAGACCAATGAATTAACAAATTTCATGGGGGAATAACAATCCTTTTTGCTATTCTAGTTCCCTACCACAGGTCGTAGAACAGTTGTTGTCAATAGACACAGCATTTTTGTCCATGCTAGAGAATGCTTAAATATCACGCAAATTTTCATAACAAGATCTAAATTCACCTTGAAGAAAAATGACTCATTTTTTATGGAATCTCTACAAGCATTCGGCTCTTTTTCTCAAACCAGTTTTATTAAAATTAAACTTTCATTGACTCTTATATTACCAATTTCAATAGACATTTCCTTTTAGCGTTTAGTAATCAAAGATTCCGAGACCAAGGAATTTGCATAGTTCAAGCACAATGATCTTCAAATACTGAAATCACAGATACAAAAAAAAACGAATGCGAAAAATAAAATAGTCATGATATTACTTCATGGCGTGATTTTAAAACGCAGCGTTATTAATAAAAATGTTAAAACATCGCAATTTTTTTGAAAATGCGTTGTCAAGGAAGTTGTAATTCAAGGATGGGAGTACATCCATCATTCTCACTTTCGTAATTCGAAGGATCGGTCTTGAATAACAATGCTCCTGATGAATATTCAACTAATAAGTCAATAACGACAACAAGAAGTCGTAAGCTAGCCGCCTGCTGAAACGTTCGTCGTCTGACAAAGCTGCCCTGCATTTTAAGTTTGAAAATTTAGTTCACGTATATGATTCAGGAAGTAAAACAACATTTCTTTCTTTCTTTTTTTAAATTACGTTTTCAAAACATAGGTGTTTTTAAAATAAGATATCATCTTCCACTGACTGAAGATTGGAGTTCATTGGAAAAATAAGTGATTTTTAATTTGTGAATATTTAAATCGGATCTGTTCACACGTAAAATTGCATTTGTAAATTGGAATGCTTAATTTAATTATATTGTCTATGTAGGCGTGACAAAAGAGAGGATCATACCTTGTAAAACCACATGAGTAGAGTCATCTCCATAAATATAGCAAATTGAAGAAAATTTAACTGGGATAAAAACTTAAATATATATATATAATGATATGTTAACAATGCAAAATTTAAATAAATATGGAACGAAAAGAATAATTCTTGAAGCTAATCTTCCTGCTACAGAATTCATGAATTTATTTCCCTAGAAATGTTCCAAATTATCGAAAAATTCTAAATGAAATTCTTAACACTTCCAATCTAAATAAAATTGACCGTTCAATTAGGTTGGCCATTTTTTGAAATATAAAATTCTTATTAAAGCAAGCCCTAATGCAAAATTTCTGACAAAGAGAATGTATTACATTATTAATTCAGATTTAAAAAATATTTAAGAATAAAAAAAATTTACAATTTTTAATTGTTTGCTTCTTTCAGTTTGGTCTAAATTCTTTCAATTCTTCAAAATATTTTCAATTTTTTTTATTGAAAAAATACACCCCAATCAATTCAGTAGTAATAAACAATATTATAATTAGTTTTACCCAATTAGTTGAATAATAATAATTAATGCTCTTCTTTATAGACGTTCATCTGCACTTTAGAAGATATTAAATTCGATTTATTGCTATCATTCTGATAGAACATATCTAAACGTTGAAGACATAGATAAGATTCGGAAAGATACACTTGGATTTCGTTTACATATTAAATAGGCTTTTGCTTATGGCAAAAATGACATCTTACTCTGCGCTTAATACCTTGTAGCTTAAAATTCTCGCCTGAGCGGAAAGAAAGTGAACAACATTTTTCTTATCAAATTAAGATAAAGATGGTTAATTTCGATTTGAATTCCGGTTATGTTTTTGTGTGCATATAGTTCCTCTTTTTAATAGAAAGTCCAAGGTCATGGAGTGGACTTCGTTGAAACTTTACTTGGAATCTCTCTTGCTGCTGCGAGGGACTTAAGTGGCTATTCTTATGGCTTATTTAAAATGGGGCTAAAGGAGGCTATGTTAACATAGGATAATGGGTTGAAAACTCTGATTAAACAAATGTGACTGTCGAAAGTCACTGCTTAGGATGTATATTATAATTAATAGTATATTATTAGTAGCAATATTTATATTGCTATCAATTACAATTGATAGTTTAATTTAATATAAAATATATAAAATTTACCTTATCAAAATAATCAATTTTTCTGATCTCAACCTCATTTTTTCACCCTGATACAACCTGTATACAGAAGAAAGGATTCAAAATAGTTCTAAAAGGAAAATAAGAACAGTCTTGTCTAATATGACAATATAAGATTTTTTGGTATTCTATTAACAATACAAAGAAGAATAGACAAGGTGAATAATAATAGTTCAAAGAAACAGAGAAAAAAGAGCAGTGATTATTCGACGAAACTTTAACCAATGGATAGATAAAGTAAAAAAGAATTCTTCAAAACTACTTTTTAGAAATTAAATCTGAAGTAAGATTTAAATAATTTTAATATGAAATGGTAATATAAAATACAAGCAAATAGTAAGAGCTTCTTCTGTTTCAGTTTAATACCAGGGAAACTGATTCTATTCTAACTAATGTGGTACTTTCTTTTTTAAAAAAAATATTGTAGAGATATTTATTTGTCACTTAATGTAAAATGTTAGGTTTAAATCTAAAATGATTTTGAATTTAAATGTTCTAAAGTCAAAAGAAAAATTGAATCTAAAAATCAGCACAGCAAGACAAACGCAATTTTAAAACTAAAATAGTGGCAAAGATTTATTCTTTAATTCTTAAAAGTTTTGTAATAAATAACATAATTACACCAGATACATATTTATTACATTTTGTAATAAATATAATGTCACATAGCATAATTACATCACATACAAAACTGTCTAATAATATACATCAAATTTCATTAAAATAATTATGATAACAGTCCATTATACAACATTATTTTAAATGAAATAACTAGAAATATCTAAAATTTTAACCACAGTAATAAAATGAAAGCATTTCGAAAATGACCTACTTGTAGTCTGTAGTCACTGGAGTGTTGTGTGACCGAAATCATACATAATAAACTCTCGGACAATAGTCAAGCTCTTCGCACCGATCCAAATTGCTAGTTAACGATGCTTTTGTAAACTTCGTTCTCGTGACTCTGCAGACATGCGTGAGAGAAAAAATGCTTTCCACGCTCTGCGGAAAAGCTTTCTCTTTCTCTATATTCACTTTCTATAGAAAAACGCCTAGTAGCACAAGCGTAAGTGAATTATTACTTTATGAATAGCTGGGAATATTTGTATTTAAATCTAATGACAGTCGTATCAACATCATTAACTCCTCTAACATGAGATATGTTTTAAAAGATGAACGAAAAAGTGGAAAACAAAACGCATAAATCGTCGTTAATGTTTCCAGAGAGACAATTTTAGCGCAAAGTGTTTGATTTTGAATGTTTTGCAATTTAATAAAATTATATAAATTGTCAAAAGAAAAAAAAACTGCTGGAAGTGAATTTCAAAGCTGAAAGATTTTTTTCTTCTTCATATTTTGGTATTAGAATCAGTAGTTGTGAGAAAATGACCATTTTGGTAAAATTTTCTGAATTTAAACAGGAAAAAAAATCACATTGAGACTATAATCAAGAAAAATCTTTAAGGTAAACACAATTTTATAAACTTCAACGTAATTCTTTTGAAATTTAGGACATAATGGAATTTAATAAACTACTACATCAATCATTATAAAAATGGGGAACAGGCATTTTTAGAACTATATGCAGTCAACAATTTTATAATTTCTTATAACTGTTCATCTTATAAATAAAAACCATTGTGCATTTATGTTCCACAATTCCATCTAAATAATCGGGTCGAATTCAACATATTTCGCATATTTACAGTTAAAAAACAGAGAAAGGGTATTGTGAACCTTTCAATTCACAAGAATTAATAAAATAAGTGCAGACGATTTGAAACAAGGAAACTTATAAATACTCCACTGCTAGGCAACAGTTGATTTTGAATTACTTAACTTTTATTTTTGATATTTTTATGTTACTTTTAAGTACTTTTTGGCCACGTTCTTTTGCCAGTTTGTAGATTAAAAATAAAATTGCAGACGATAAGAAGATTTTTGTTAAATATAATGCTTTATGTAAAATAAGCTTTTAAGAAAGCATTTACTTGCAGGCGTGTTGTATTTTCCCCGATTGCTAATATTTAATTTTTTTGTTTGTTTACAAAGGTATAATCAAAATTATGTTTGTAACTTTGAAGTATAAGTATGGTTTTATTATGATTTTTGCGGAAATCAGTTAAATCATAAGATTTCCATCTAAAAAATCAACATTTCATTCCTGATAATGTAAAGCATTTAAACTATTTTATAAATAAAAATTGAAACAATCTATGACATTTTAAACAAAACCAATGGAAATTACACATATTTATTCAAAACCAGGACAAAGCAGTAATATTTTATTCAAAATCAAGTCAAATATACTGTAATCCCTTTTTATCATATTAGACAAATGAAATATGCTATTTTTGAAACTTGAACAAAGTGTCAAAAACTTGTTCTGATCAATCTATTCACAAACTTTGTCTTGACACTTTAGTGCTAAGTTATATATCTAGCGAGAAATTGTAATATAAATAGTTTTAAATGAATATAGAGTTCGTAATTTTTCCTGCAATTATATATTAGTATGGAATAAAATGTACAAGCTGACAAAGCATTCTAAATCAAGTCATTACTGGCTTGATTTTGATTGTTTTCAGAGTTTCGGTGAACGATTTTCGAAAAATACTTTGAGAGAATACTTTTGGAACCTGGCCAGTATATGCCACTGCCTGACTGTCAATATTTTTATCAGACGTGGATAAAACAAATCCGTTTTTGTTTTAGACGTTCCTCTCTCAAAAACAAAGTATTGCATCTTGCCCAAAAGGTATTCCAAACCATTACCCCTCTCAGTACCAAAACCCACATCTTGCAGGGATGCCGGTGGTGAATCTTCAATTAAAGAAGTATGTCCCAACTTCCCCGAGGACCTCACCTTCACCCAGACTCTTCCTCGGCACAGGATGAGATCGCTTGGGCAACCCGAAGGCATCCCCTCCACGCATCGCTGGAACTTCCCTTCATTCGCTATGCATGAGCTGTAACCTAATTGTATTATTTCCAAAGTTATAAATACGCATAACTCTCTCTCGGACCGGCTCATTTGAATGGAAATGGCGAAGGAAAAAAGCCATCGTTACACGGACTAGATCTTTCCAGAACCATTATTCCTCACCCCTCAGTGACAGTTACGACTTCTTACGCGATCATCCTGGGATCGTGATGACGGCTGGAGACAGCACCTCCGAAATGACGGATGGTCAGACATAAAATACTGTCGGTTATTTTTTTCCCATGAAACAAATTTGTGTAAAATGTATCATCTGGATCATAATTTGTTCTGTTGAAGTATCAGTCAAACCAGTGAAGTTCTCTGGTGGGAAGTCATAATGATAACAATCGTAGAGAAATAAAAAGAAGAAAGCTTGTACACTAATTGTCGGAAAGTACAAAAGATTCTGGAGAAATAAGTTATTGCGAAAACTCTATATTATACCTTATTGTATAACAGATCGTTACGTATGTATAGCATCAGTTACGTATGTATATTAGTATGTATAGGATCACCTGCTGAACCTATTCTAAACTTCTCGTTACACGACTATCAATTTTATGCTTACATAATCTTGTAATATTTGTTATTATTCGGGTTAAATATCTCCGCATTCAGAGAAATAATATAAGAAAGATTGTATAAAAAGTTGCAAGTAAAGAAATTACTTATGGCAATTTAAATACTCAACACAACCAAACAAATCCTTCTCAGATAAATATGATTAAATTGAAAATAAAATAGATAATATAACTTAAAAAATGTGCGGGTGAGGATAATAAACACAAAACGAGTCTTGTTACATCTGTAAAATGCCCCCGAGTATATAGAGCTTATGTATTTTAAATTAGAGCCAAAATGCTCGGAGTGCGAGAACTGTATGGTTCTTAACTTCAATATCTTGCAAATGTTGAAAGAAGTGCATAACAATACAAGTACGAAACGCTTTTAAAAATTGAAGATGATAAATAAGGAAAAAATTAATACATTAAAATAAGAAGATAGGAAGAAAAGAAAAATAAATAAATAAAAGGAGGAAGGAAGTTTTCATAATAAAATTGACCGGCAGATTCAGTTTTGTGGAGTCGTATTACTGTGGTGTATGACTAGTGTTCGAGGAATGTGTTAGAGTAGTCTTTTTGTCTACTCCAATAATTCGATTTCTCAAAAACAACGATTGTATTTAAAAGATTTTTTTTCAAAGAAATAATTCGAGACAGAAGTATTGTCAAAATGTTCTCATTATATTAAGGTTCACAAATTTGAAATGTCATTTAGTTTCAATTTTGGAATTTTTCTCCCAAATAAGAATTTAAAATGCAAAAAAAAAATGTATAAAAGTGCAAGAATGTGCAAATAAGTTAATAAATTTAAAAGAGACATTGATGCGAAAAAATCGTTACGATGAATCGATGTAAAAAGTCAAACATGAACAGAACTTCAAAAGTACTAAATGCAAGTATGAAACCAATGGTTTTTAAAAATGTAAAAACATTTGGGTTGTATTTCTCACCCATCAGGTCTTTTAAAGTTAATGGCGATGACATACGGATGAAGTAACGAGGGAAGTAAAAGATGGACATTCAATTAAAATGTAATTTATTGCAAAATCCATACGACATGTGGGGCACTTTGGTGCCGCCACGCCAAAAATTAGATTCCTGTGCGTGTAAACGAGTATGTCCCATACGGAGGCGAGTCAATATATAAAACTGGGAATGTTAATTATAAAATATTTCTCACAAATCAATTCAAGTGCCGTTAATCAATGATAAAAGCACGGTGAATGTCATCTTCTGGAACTCAAGTCTTATATCTCGTTAGGATTTTAAGTACATTTTCCCTCTTCAAGATATGCAATGAATACACAAAATTAAATTTTCGCATCAGCTTTAATATATGTCACATGAATATCAAAGTTCCCACTTATGTTTCTAAAAATTATTTCGAAGTACATCTCACTTAATAGCTTTCCAAAAAGAAAAAAAACTTTTAAATGAACACTTTTATTTTAGCCAGAATTCAAACTGCTTACATTAAACACTAGCCGCATTTGGCAATCAGTTGGTTTGCCGAGAAACATTTATCTGTCTTTATTTCAATTAAATATCTTATGAATAGCTTTATGTTCCTGATTCTCTCTCCCCTTTCCCAAAAATATTTTTATGCATCAAATTGTGACAAACAACAAGTCCATGCTGTTTTAAATGTCCTATAACAGGGATGACGAACCAATGGCACGCGACACAATATTTTGGGCACGCCACCGATCAGAACAATTTGCATGTGACTTCATTTGATAAACTGAACTTTTTCCAATTCGATTACTTGGAAATTGAAGATTTTGAAATACACCTTATTGATTTCCAGTCTAGTTCAATATGGATTCACAAATTCATTGAAACAAGGAAAAAGATGGAATTGATTGAAACAGAAATATTAGCAAGCAATATAAATAAAAATGCCAGTAACAAAATTTTAGAAACAAGGAATTCGATTCCAGACACATTTAACTGTTTGAAGAAGCTGGCTCATGCTAACCATATTTTTATCTACCTATGCCTGCGAGTCATTATTTTCAGAGATGAATAACATTGAAGACTCGCTTAGAAACCGTTTGGCAGATGACTCCGATTCAGCATGCATTCTGCTAAAAGTAACATCTTACAACTCTAATATAACACATTCCTCGTGTTTTAAATAGAGTTTAGAATGCAATGGAGATAATAAACAGGAAAACTATCGTTAGAAAAAGAGCTGCTCTTAAAACAAATTCGAAAAGTAACAAAATTCTGTGTTGATGCATTGATCTGTCTCAGCACTGTTGCTGCTTTTAACCGCCTTTCTTGATCATCTTTCAAATCTCCAGCTGTGGTGATGATTGCATTTCCAGTAAGATTTCCAGACGTCGTCTTCCGTGTACCTTTTTCCGCAAGGGGTCATCGAGATCATGTTTAGCTCTGGAGTCCGGCGTAAGTGGATAATGCGGAGGGGTTTACTTCCAAATGATAGGTCGTCGCTAAATGATTAGGCATTATTAGATGTCATTTGCGGTCATTAGAGGTCCTTATTATAGGCATTGGGAGGCTGTAATAGCTCGGTACGCGGCATGCGTACGAAGAATGCGAGAAATGTAAAATTGTTTACTGGCATTTTTAATTGTGCCACAAAGTGGTGAGAAAGAATCGACTAGCAGGTGATGCAATTAACTTTCTTGAAAAATTTGTCTGTCTGTCTTCTCCTTCATGTTTGCCATTATTTATGAAAAAGATTGGGAAAATTGACATTTAGGTTGATCATCATACATATTACACTAGGATATAGGTCAATATATTTAATTTTTTGTTTCCAAGTTCCCTATTTGATCAGAAATTCATGAAAAACAAGTAAAATTTTATAAAAGACTTTTTGAAAAAGATTTTATTCACATTGGAGACCTGGATAAAGGTCTGTTTGTATAAATAAATAGCACGACCGAAGAATCAAAATTAAAATAATGCTGTATACATGACTAATTAGAAGCTAACGGGACTGTGATGATAATCCCATTTATCTAAAAACCCGAATTAATTAAAAAAAATTGGATCTAAAATGATTACAGAAAGAGCAAATGACAGAAAAGATTTATTTTTAATATGTAATATTTTAATAAATAATAAAATCTTAATTAATAAACAATAAATAATTTAAAAACATAAAGTGATAATTATACTAAGACTTATAAAAATATTTTTAAATACAATAATTTGAATGAATTAATAGCGAATAAATAAGATTATGTAAAAACGGTATACAGATAGTTTGAATATAATAATTGTACAAATTCTCAGTTAAAATGTTTTACATTTTTTTCTTTATGTTTTTCTAAAAGGATAAAAAAAATAAAAATATTAATTGATGATTACTGAAGAAAAGGTTCGAACGTATTTGAAGAAAGAATATACTTTTTACAGTAAAAATAATTTTTCTCTATTTTTAATTTTGCCTGTAAGATAACTAAAATATATCCGAATTATAGAGTTTGCGTTAAAGAAATTTCAAGAGAACCAAGAAAATTCAAATTTTCTATCCTTCACTGCAAATGCATTTCAAACATAAAATCTCAAATAAGATGATTCCTTTTAAGAATGAGAGTAAAAGATTTTATTTAATAGAAAGTTTAACACATTAAGAGTTTCTAATTAGAGAGTCATAATCATACCTGACTACTTCGTCTCACCCTGAGGGACATGAAAAATTCTGAGTGACCGAACACCACGACAACATAGGTGGGAATTAA
>JAPMOR010070295.1:27102-53280 GCA_026543865.1 Argiope aurantia
ATTTTACAACTAACTGGCTTATTAAAAATATTTTATTATAGAATACAGAAAGAGAAATACAGAAATGCCTTAAATATTTGACAAATTAACAGGTACAAATTTAAAGGCATTTTCGAAGAACCTGCAAATGAATATCTGCTGTCTGATAGCAAGATAATGATCAATGATATAATTAGTTGAAAAGTCATTCATTGTCTTCTAATGAGACTGTCTAGAAAGTCGAAGGGTAACATCAAGGGGTCATTAATTTGTTTTAAAAACATCAAGACTTTATTTTCTCACCTCTTAGCTCAACAAACTAACACATCTTTCATGAAAATAGGGTATCAAAAAAGATACAAAAGATACCATTCCATGATGATCTCCATTCTATTTATTCTCATATTAGCTGCCTTTGGAGACCAGTTTCCGTTGGTTTCCTTGATTGTCAAACTATTAAAATGCAATTAAACGTACATTCGAACATTTTGCAAATTATATGCAATAAGTTTGAGGTTAACTTTGCTACTTCATAAAATTGAATTATTTAACTAGGTTAGAAATTTACAGATTTATACACTGTTTTAACAGGAAAAAAAATCACAAATCGGAAAACAAACGCATACGCATTAAATAATGAAATACACGCATTAAATAGGGATACATATGCATTATCTTTAAAGTTGCACAAACTGAGTTGCCCTTTAAAACCACGTAATGTCTAAACTAAAAGTGTAATTAGCTAAACTTTTCAAGGCTTTTGCAAAAGCTCGAGCAGCTGTTCGAAGCTTTAAAGATTCAAGCACCCAGTTTCAATAAGACAAAAACATAAAAGCAAACGCTATTTTCATTATCGCATATCCTGCAGGTGAAATTCTAGTTGAATATTAAAGAACATCCTCAGCGAGCAGCGACATAATGAAACGAATTTCAATCCTAATTAATCAGCAGCATTGTCAGTTTGAACTATTAGTTATCCCGCAGAAGAATAGCTAAAAATCATTCCGTTTAGCAACATTCCGAATAGTTTTATCGGGACGATGAAGACTCATCAGTCTTTTAAAAATCCCATAATCCCTCTCAAATTCGAATCAACCCCGGTTGCTAGTATCCCACCGAGCCAGAATAATGCATCCCAAAACTGTAATCCAGACTTAATCTTTACAAACGTTCATAAGGTTCTTGTTAATTTTCCGTTCTTTCTCCAACTCCCTGGACGTACGGACGGACCAGAAAGTACCGCGCTAATCGCCGAAAAGACTTTTCCGTCGAATAATCTCACCTTTGGGATGCTTAATTCCATCGCATTTGGAAACAATGGAAAGAGCTATTATTTGTCGTGAGAAATGATCGAATGGGAAAATTATAGAGACTGATTATGTTCTTTGGAAGATTTATAAGTTTAAAGAGGATTATATATAAAAAAATAAGTTTAAAAACCTTGGAAAAGTGTGTTTGAATTTCTTTGAGAAATGTATAGGCTACAAAAAAAGTCGAGTTTTTTTTTTTAATAGCCATTTTAAAAAAATCATAATCTGTTTATTGTGATAGCCGGGACAAAGTTTAAATTTCAAGCACAGTGGATATCATCGAACAACAAATAATTTATTTTGAGCAAAATGTTTTTTTTTTCATTTTATTATTTTTAGAGAATGAGCTTGGTTAAAATTATAAAAAAATGCCAAAACTTATGCATAACATTTACTTGATAGTAGTAGGTAGTGAAAATAGTTTAACTGCACCATTTTATGCCGTTACCTATAATTCGCCAATCTTTTATTTACCTAGTTAGAACCTTCATCACATGAGACAAATGAATACTAATCTTTCTATTGTAAAGTGGGTTCGGTTTGAAACTTCACAAAAACACCTAATTCTGAATTAAAAAGCTCTGCAATTATGCACGCTTAACTATTTAAATATTACTTGTATTTACCAAAGTATTGCTGAAATAATAAATGGATGTTTTCAGTTGCATGTACAATATTTTTTTTACCAAACAGATCAAAGTAGTTATGCAAAAGATATGTATTTCAAAGTAAAATCATTGCAGTGCAAATAATTTAATATATAAAAAGCAAAAAAGCAAGCTAAAAAAATAGTCCATCTAATAATACCAAATGAATAAAACATTTCAAAAATTCAAATGCAGGGTATTCAACTTTCTAAAATTTAAACCTCGGCAATGTCACTATCAATAGAATTATTTAACGATTACACAAAATGATAGTTCACAATAGAGGCAGCGATGCTTTACAAAGTGTCTACATCGTGCAAATAAAAGGAGATTTTTTCAAATTGGAAAATAAAAGTGCAAATACGTCCTTTTGAATAAAAAAGAAAAAAAAGCAATAATGAGACAGCATTTTATATTCTTAGTTTGTTGTGTTATTGAGGCTAATACTGAAATATGCAGTTATTTAAAATTTATTATGTAAAGCCATTATTGTAGGTTGTTTTTAAGATTATGGCAATTAAAAACAAAAGTTCTAGACAAAATGTATATATCACCCAAAGGGAATTTTTTCCAAAATTAAAGATCACCCTCCGAGCATGCCCATTTCCTATCAAACTGAATGTAATTGCTTTATAGTTACTTTTTTTAATCAGTTTAAAATAGTTTTTTTAGAGCTTAGACTACAAATTTCGCTACTGCATTCAGTAGTTTTAATACAAATTTATATGGATAACACGTGTGTTCTCAGTTTAATTCGGTTGGAGTAAAAAAACATGAATGCATATATTATTGACTGGTAAAATTTATATTCAAATCTCCATTTATGAACCAAAAACCTTTTAGTTACTTTAAATATATCTTCTAAATATATAAAAATACAATATCAAATTATAAGAAATTGATAAATTAAAAGGTTTTTATTTGATCTTAAAACCTGTTTCAAAATAAGATTTCATTATTACTTTTTTTTAAATTAACATTTAAGAATATTGAAAAAAAAAGAGTTAATCCATGACACAGATATTATATTTATTTATATTTGGAAACAGAATCCATAATTTAAGAATTGAGGAATATTAACAGTATTCTAAGTTTAAGAAATTACATTTTATTTAATGCAACTATCCCAGAAACTGCGACATGTCATGAAATTAAACAACAACAACCTTCTTTTTAAATGCATATTTCACAGAATAGCGATTGTTAAAAAGTTTAAAACTTAAATTTTATTCAAATATATTGTATGTATTTAAATACAATAGGATCGCATTTAGGAATATTAAACCATTGGTAATGATGCACCTCCAGGCCCAACCACTTAAATTACCGCTAATTATACATTCAAATAAAAATTCCCGAATAAGATTTTTCAGTTTGAATGTGAAGAGCGTATTTATAAATTTTCATATAATCAGTTTTCACTAAAAAGCTGCACAGCTGAATCATTTATTCCATGTGATTTCAAATTAAACTACTTTACATATATCACTGCCACTCTTTGTTCGACGATTTCTTATTTTTTAGCGAAGTCTGTCCATTAATAAAGAGTTATATAGTAAAAGTCAACTCAAAACAACGACTTACTCGATGCATTAGATGACTGATCAAACAGTCCTGCTAAAATTGCTACAGACTAGAATGTTATGCACGAAAACTACTCACTACACGACTATGCCTAGTTCATAAAATTCGGCTGAAAAATGAACATACAGTAAAATCCTATGATAAAAGAAACTACACAATGCATTACTATGCTTAAAATATGAAGTCCTGCTGAAAAGCGCTAAATACGTTAAAGCCTGTGGTACAGGAAACTATTCAGCGCATTACTATGCCTAGTTGATAAAATTCTGCTGAAAAATGCTATCTACAGTAAAGTCCTATGGCGCAGGTAATTACACAATGCATTACTATGCTTAGTATATAAAGTCCTGCTGAAAAACGCAGCATACAATAAAGTCCCAAGGTATAGAAACTACTTAGTGCATTACTAAGCCTAGTTCATAAAGTTTTGCTGAAAAATGCTATGATACAGGTTGCATACAATGCATTACAATGCTTAGTATATAAAGCCCTGCTAAAAAACGCGAAACATTCAAGTCTTGTGGTACAGGAAACTACTCAAAACATTACTTTGCCTAGTTTATAATGTCCTGCTGAAAAACGCTAGAACATGAAATCCTGTGCTGAAGGAACTCAATGCCTTATTACATCTAAATAAATAGAATATTATTACAGAAATGAAAGTTCTATAGCACATTATTTGATGCATTTTGATGCCTAGTCAAATAGTCCTGAATAATAGCGATTTATAAATTCGTTTAACATTCTACCACTAAAACGAAATTCATTTAACATGATAGGGATTTGAAGTTGCTGCATTCCTTTCCATTGTAACGATAAAAGAGCATCACTGCTATATCGAAATCACCATATCATCAGTTCTATGCAACTTTAATTTATTTAATTATTATGCATTCTAAAAAAATAGCTAACTGGTTTTTTGAGTATTTATACTTTATTTTCTCTTTTCTTTTTACTATTAAATGGATCTCTCCTGTTCGCGTTAAATAAAAGATGCATAGAAACACATATTGTATTATTCGCCAATGATTTCACCATTTGTAGGTATGTACGCACTGTCAACTAGCGCAGCCATTGGCAACAGTCTTTATACCCTAAATATTAACAGAGTTTCATAACAAAATAATCTGCATTATTCTAAAAAAAATACTATTTTAAAAGTTCAAAAACAGAGAGAGAAACTTTCGCTTTTGCAACAGATGGACCTGGGAGACGGGGTGGTGCGAGACGAATTTTCTTTCCGAGTGGATTAGGGGTCTCCCTCCCCGAAGGGTGTGCGGATAATCTGTCGATTTCACAGGCGATAAGTCTCCGGTGTTTCTCGCCTGTTAGCCGAGCTGCTCGACCGTGCAGCCGACCCCTGATAAGAGGTCGGGATTTGTCGCCGGGCAGAACCGCTTGCAAGATGGATGGGCGTCATTTTTTGAAACATATACAATCAATCGATGGTATTAAAAAAAATGGCAAATACGTTGGATGGTACAAGGACGGGGGGGGGGGGCGGGATAAAAAGAAATATGAAGGTTAAACTAGAATCTGAACTGCTATTGAATTGTTTTTGTTGAATATTTCACTGGCTTTCATTTTTGAAACCTCCATGATTTGGGATAAGTTCGCTTCGGTAAATTAAAAATTCCATTTGGATGAACCATTCCTCAGTCTGAATAGTTAATGTAGATTAGAAAAGAAAGAGCCTCGCAATGGTGGATATTTGAAAAAGATATTTCATTTCACTTTTATGTTATAGACTAAGTTCGATATGTGCAAATATATTTATACATTTTTCAGCTTATTAATAAAGATTACGAACAACTTCAAACGATTTATAATTTCAGGGACTTTTAAATTTAAACGGAGAATCAACTGATTTATATTCCCCAGTCAGCAAAAATTAAAGTTGTTGAAATTAAAAAATATAAATAAAATAAAATGCATTACAAATCTTAAAATTTCGTTTTTAGTGTAAATATCAATAAATATAAAAATAGAATATAATAATAGTGATACATAGAACTAGTGATTATAGAACTAAACTAATATAACTTTATCCGTAAAAGATCGCATATATGTCATAGAGTCACAACTTAATCTAATTACATTTTACGATCATATATCACAATTAATTCGAAATATTTTCATATATCACAAAATTATATATTTTATGAATATCCTTCATCTTAATAAAATCAGAGAAATATTAAATTTTCGGTAGATATTAAGGAATACTTGGTATCATATATTCTTTGCTGTTATGGGAAAATGTATAAACGTATAAGTGCATAGGAAGATATAACACAATATGATGGTAATGTCAGAAACTATATAACAAGAGAAACATTCAGTGTACTACTGTTTAAATTTTATTAATTTATATACAAATTTCTTTGATTTACTTTCTTTCAAATTTCTACTTTTTTTCAAACTTCTATTTTCTTTCTTACTTTCTTTCATTTTTTTTATTATCTTATGCTAAAAAAATTCAGTGATTTAATATGGTAAAGATGCAATGTTTTATTTTTGTTGTATTGCCAACGCGAAACCATTATCAAAATGTCATTAAATAAAACTTTTTTGCTCTCCATGTCTGTTGCCAACATTTGGTTAATGATGCTTCTTCTTAATAATTAGTTACTATTCATGTAATCAAGTAAACAAAAGCATTAAGTGTAATTTGTACAAATAGAATTGGTATAATTCTTTCAATCATTTAATTCAATGCAAACAATTTGCGCTCAACTGATGCAAGTCAATAATGCAGTGCCCATTGACTTTTGAAATCCAATGCGCACAGGGAAAAAAAATGTGATATCACAGTACTATGAAAGATACTGTTCAGTTAGATTTTAGATGGCATGTACAGTTACATCTGTCATGATATAGCCATTTAACTCTATTTCTTTACATTCATGAAAAATGAAAATCAGTAAAGAAATTTCTATGATTGAATTAGGAATTAAAAAAAAATTAAATATAAATCATTAATGTTTACTTCACATCAGTGATAGAGTCCGTATTTCCATTATTCAGACAAGATGGTTTTTCACCAGCGGAAAGATCAGAGGTAAGAAAGATTAATTTAGCTCGATGTATCATACAGGACTTAACAAAATTCACGAAGAGAAAGCTTTCTTGAAGTAATTTCCAACACAAGTAATTTTCCTTTTTAATAGCTCCATGAGGAAGAGCACCTATTCTATTATAAGACGAACAAATAATCATTTCTCACTGAACCTAAAGATTTAATTTTCTTCTGTTGATAAAATTTTTACATCCAGATGATAAGTATTTTTAATCTAAATCCATCCAATAATTGGTTCGTATTTACATAGAATTATGACTTTGAATTATTATTTTACAGATACTGGGCTAAAATTTTAAATTATATTTCTGTATATAAGTTTGTTTTTCAAAACTAAATAAATAACGATCCACTGAAAAAATATAATATTTGGTGTTTTTAAATCGTTTTTTTAAAATATAAATAATTATTGAAATAAGTAATTCTTTTGTTGAATAAATACTTGTTCTGAAAAAATGTTTTAAATAATAAATTGAAAATAATAATTGGCATTATCACTGTTTTCAAACACACATTCGCACTCAGAAAAGAGACATTCAAAGAAAATTAGTCACATTAAAAAAAAATATGCTTTTTTACCAATTAAAAGAGCATTCTCACTGCAGTACATTATTATGATTATTCATTTCACTATTGTGTTTTTAACAGCATTAATTCATTAATCCCAGATAAAGAAGCCCGACCAAGACAAAGTGGGTATATGGGTAATTAATTTGATCTAGCTATAATCATTATATTCATATATATTCGTTATACATACAGGCAACAATAATAAGTATTATATCAATCAGTTTTAAAATTTGTAACTTGATCAGATTTTTAAGAAATTTAAAGCATTAATATGCTACATTAGACTAGCAAATGAACTGTAAAATATAAAAAAAACAGTAAACGAAATGCATTAGAATTTGAATAGCATTTTGATGTATGATTAAAGCAACCGAAATGCTCAGAATCTAGTAAAATTGATGTTTTAGCCACTAACAGTCAAGACTGTATTGCGCAGAATAAATCTCCAAAAATATGAAATTTACTTCTTTATTTTAGTGACACATAACTTCCATCTCAAAGTTATTATGAAACAGATACATATTTAAAATCATCGGAAAACAGAACGTGTCAAACAGAAATTGACAGAAGCTACATAATTGTTATCCCCCCCCCTATGAATATCGTTCTTTCGCTCAGAAAATCGTTTATTTCGAAATGCTGTTAATTTATTTCCTCCTGAACTTCAAAGTGTTAGTTTTATGAACTTAGGACAACAAAAATTAAAACATCAAAAAAGCATAACAAATAATTCTAGAAGAATCAAATCTGAGAAGAAAAACTGAAAAATCAAATACTCGAAAAGGTGAATTTGATTTTTAAACTAAATATCCCCAGGATATAAAACAAAGGTATTAAAAATTAAATAATGATCACCGTATTCTTAAAATTATTTCGTGCAAATCATAACAATCTTCTTAATTCTAATTGCAAACCTTAAAAACAGCAGATGACTGGAATAAGAAGGAGAGTCTCGATTGTTGTGGGACCTGTTGTTCTATTGCACTGTGATGAAACAATGTTCAGATAAACCAAGCAAAAATGATTGGATCGTTAAGAAATGTTGTTATTTGAATTGAACATTCCGATTTAATGAAAAAATTTTAATGTAATCGTAGCTAATAATCAAATTCCATGCAGAAAATTTCGATTTATAAGGCATTTTTTTCTAGAATCTGTTTTGAGACTATTAACAGAGGATATAGTATACTCCCGAGTATCCGGCCTAATGTGGCGAGTAACACAAGTTCTATGAATTCATTTCTTTACCAACCAATACTAGAAGACAAAGTTTTTATCCACAACTCACTGTTATAATTCGCATTTTCTCACTTCTTGCTGAGTATTAAGCTCTCTATTTATCTCAGTGTGAACGCAGCCATGGTCCGGTGAATCAGAGAAGCAGTTGCCGGTAACATGTCGAATTAAAAAAGAAGTTTCTGTACTAATAGTTTATATATATTTATATACTGCACTGCACATTTCAAGAATTTATTAGAGAAAACGTAAGTTAAAGGATATAAATTCATAGAAAAAAAGGATACATACATTCTGTAGTGCCCAGTTTAAATACAAGAAACATAAACAAAACATTAATTTAAGTCGTAGGCCTAGTTTTTAAAAAAAAACTGGCTCAAACTGATTTTATTTTTCGCTGATAAATGATTACACAGATATGAAAAGGAAACCTTAAGAAAATAGTCAAACTGAAAAGTCAACTTTTGAAAAAGTCTTTAATAGATGACTTAATAGACGCCTTGCATTTTTTCATTTAATTACGGTAAAAGAAAACTAGACCGGACAGTACGAAAGCTGGATACTCGGGAATTCACTGTAAATGAAAACTGGATATTTCTGTCATAATAAAATGTGCAACACAAAATGAAAGATTTATTCAATTGGCAATAGTTTTATCAATAACAATAATACAAAAATCTTTAGAAATATGTATAAAATTATATGCCCAGTAAATAGGGCGTATTTGAAATAAAATACATTTGTGGATATTCCTCCTGAAATTGTCATCTTCAAGTCTCGCATATTCTTCAAAATATATACTATTATGTGCAATAAATAGCATCACAATTTTTATTCCCCTGAATTTTCTCAATCTGACCAGTATAAGTGGCCATGATTTGGAATACAAGGTGTGATTCAGAAAGAGATAATACACGTTTAATTCCTCAATAAATTGGAAATTGGAGATATTTAGAGCACAAGAAGGTCTATTTAAGTAAAGGATTATATTTGAATCCAAAAAAAAAATAATAATGATATTCGGGCAGATCAAAAGTTTCATTTCCCAAATTTGAAAAAAACTTATTGCAGAAATAGTGATAATTATTATAATTCAAAATTCTAGTTTAACTTAGTTTGGATGAAATCGTATTTTGAATTAATTATCAAAAAAGAAAAAGATTACATACAAAATACTATATATCCCCCCCTCAATTATGAAAATATTCCGAAATTTTCCTATTATAAGATGAAATATTTTTGAAACAGATTAACAAATAACACAAGTACGAATATTCGGAAATTGTGTACAAAGACAATGCATGATGATTAGAACAAAAAAATCAATTTCTTAAAAATTATAATAAATTAAATAAATAAAAGAAAATTAAAAGGAAAATTTCGAAGAACTATTTCTTATTTTAAATAAAATAAAAATTAAATGCTGTTCGGATTTAGTTTCCTCAATTAATATAAATAACCAAGACATTTTTTATCTCAATTTTCATTAATTAATATCTTAATTGGGATTCTTACTATGTACTTTTATTACATTAAAGACAGAGAAATCTGAACAGTTCCAAATTCGCAGAATAACAAAATAGAGGTACAAGTAAAAATATCGCGACAATCGAGTTCTTTGGGCAGATGTCTTTGTCATACCCTTCTGTTGCCACTTGCAGGAACTGTATTTTCTTTCGAGACATCGTCTGCGGTTTAAAGAATGATTTTTCTGACACTTTCGGGCGACGGAATTAAACGACGCGATTTTATGGACAGGAAGTAGTCTTCAAAAAATAAGGCGACACGACCTTCGTTGTTGGTGGCATTCACACACAGCAGGCGACAAAGCATTCATGAAAATGCGTCCTTCGGAACGTTTATTGAAAATTTATTTTTATCGAATACTACGTTACTTTTTCCCTGTGCGTATCGTCCGGTTTTGTGAAGGCTTGGGCGACTTCAATCTGTAAAGCGCGACAAGATACTCAACAAGGTTACGACAATAAGTCCTATGCTCAGAAGTGAAAACGTGTATTCCATATTTAATAGAACATATGATCTAGCAAACATATATTAATAGCAAATGTTAAACTTTAACCTATTTGGCTGGATCATAAAGTATTTTCTTATAAATATATGATTATAGTTACATATATTTATAAAATAATTTGAGAAATAAACTCTGGGATAGAGGGATCCATAACTATGATAAACTTTTTATAGTCATATCTACAAAATTACTATTTGAAATTTTTGTACAAAACCTTGGTGCATACTCGTACCAGTGCACTTATTTTTATTTATATTATATTTTATACAACATGCACAGTAACATAATATAAATATAGGCAGATTTATTATATTTAGAATATTGTATAATGGCGGTAGATTGATATTTTTATCACTGAGCTCGATGAAAATCTGCACTTATGTCAATAGTCTCTAACTCAATTTTTTTACATTAAATACATAAGTAAGATGTTGTTTATATATTCATACAATAACAGTTTCCTGTATAAAATGATTGAATTAACTTTGTAAAAAAGTGTGTTTCAAGAAAAAATCAAACTTTATTTTACCGAATGGAAACAATAAAAATACAGAAAAATATTCAATGGGAAAATATGGGATGATATACAATTCATATACAATTATATTCGATGTTACTATTGAAGCAGTATTAGATAATTCAAAAGACTATCACCAGTTTTGAAGCAAATAATTAACTATCATTAACACAAGTTAACAAAAACTAGCATTATATAATAGTTGCTGTCAGGTGGGCGATATTATATTGCAATGCATTTTTAAATATTCCTAATTACTGAGTCATTTGTTATAACAAAGATTAACAATGTAACTAAATTAAAGCTGGAAAAATAATTTTCGCAAAAGTTAAAATAGTTTTAAAATAAAATTTTAAATGAAAGGTAGGCCTTAAACTCACATATTTTCCGTGAATAATTTAATATAAGCAGTGCATACTTCCATTTAATAATATAATATGAAAACAGAAGAAACAGTACATTACACCATAATATATAGCAGAAAAGTTTACCAAAATTCAATTTATAAAAAATTAATCAGTTTTTAAATTTTTTTTATATTATTTGATAATATAAAGCTTATTTTTTTCAATTTTAGGTAATCATTTTATGCCATATAAAAATATATTATTATAGATTCCCCTAATATTTAATTCATTTTATTTTGTGTCTTATCTTCATAAATGATACATTAAATAGTTCATATTTCCAATAGCAATTGTACTGATTATCAATTCACTTTCTGTTACATTTTTGAGCCATCATGATTTAAATAATCCAGAAAGACCATTATTAAAAAAAAATCGTTTTCGAGGCATCAATGAGTTTCAAAATGTTAGAATTCATCAACATTTTAAGTTTAAAATCTTTGAAGTTCACAGTACTTTTCTCTATTTATAACTTCAAACATAACAAGGTACAAATGATAACTAAAAGCCAAAATTAAGTGAACCGCAAACGTAAACATAAATCTTTGGAATCACTACATTCAAAATAATCTAAAAATCTCTCACTAAGTTTTGCATTTTTTGTACGCAAATCACAAATATTCCACCACGTGTTTTCCAGTAAAGCGTTTCAAAAACAGGGTTAAGCTCCTCTGTAAGGCACGAGGATGTTCCGCTGAGGTACTTGGGTGCGTTACAACCCAATTCCCCGCGCCAGAGGTTTCCATTTCACCTTTTCATGATATCGTTTGTCAAACACCGCAATCCTTTATCGTCAACTGCCCTTCTTTTTACCCTCTGCCTAATTGGTGACCGGTGAAAAGAGGAATTTACCGTGACAACTGCATCAAAAGACGAGGAAATGCGCAGTTAGGAGCTGTCATATGCTGCAAGAGGAAGTAATGATTTTGTTTCGCATAATTTCATGACAGAGAATAGTAACATAATGAAAAATAAGAATAGAAGCAATAATACAAATATTTTTCTTTTAGAATGACAAAAAATGTACCATGTATGTATATACATATATACACACACACGATACATTATTTTTTCCCCATTCTACAAGAATATACTATATACATTCCTATTCCATGTTTTACGAATAGGATTTTATTCTCCTATACGACTCTTATTCATTCAGTCAATGTTATATTGAAACCGTGCTATAAGAATTGAATTTTAACCTCCTATAACAGAATTCACTCGGCCCGCATTCTATTGAAACCGTGGTATAAGAATAGAATTCTAACCTCCTATAACATGATTTATTCGGTCCGTGTTATATTGAAACCGTTGCTATAAGAATAGAATATTAATCTGTTATAAGAAGAGAATTCTAACCTCCTATAAAGCGATTTACTCGATCCATGTTATATTGGAACCATGCTATAATAATGGAATATAAACTGCTATAAGAATAACCTACTGTAAGAATAGACTACTAACCTCTTATAACAAGAATCTCGAGTTCAGTATTATATTGAAACCGTAGTATAAGAATAGAATTATAAACTCCTATAACATGATTCATTCGATCGGTGTTATACTGAAACCTATAAGAGAATTATAACCTTTTATAACAAGATTGTCTCAGTCCGTGTTATATTGAAATCGTTCTATAAGAATAGAATTCTATCGTCCTATAACTTTATTTACTCGGTGCTGTTATATTGAAACTGTGAAATAAGAATTGAATTCTAACCTCCTATAACACAATTTATTCGTTCCGTGTTATACTGAAACGATGTTATACTGTATAAGTGGAATTCTATCCTTCGATAACAAGATTCACTCGTTTCATGTATTGAAAACGTATTGCAGGCGAAGTATTTTATTTTTCCATTACATGATATATTCATTCTGTATTGTATGGAAACTGCCCTGTAGGCGAGGTTCGGAATTCCTATTAACAAAGGGAATCGTGCTATGTTAGTGCCATCTAAATCCATGATGTTAGAATGCCTTTTTATTTATTTATTTGCTTCGGTTTTCATTAATGACTACATTTAATGACATTAAAGACCACATTTAAGAATTATGCTAATGTTAGTTGTAGGTAAATGATGCATTTCCAGGATTTCTATACAACAAATTAATAATAAAAACATTATTAAACGCACCAAATAGGAAATTTGTAATCAAGTATTAAATACGAAATGTGTAATTTCGTAGTTATTAATGAATTTTGAAATTCCAGGAGCAGTTAAAAATTTATAATAAACAAGTAAAAATTGATATTTATATATTAAAAACTTTAGGACATTACATTCATATAAACCGTAAGAAATAATTTTAGAGAAAAATGCTAGCGCCCATTTTCAGAAGGAATTGAAATTATACTGATATGAAAATACTTCAATGTAGTCAACATTTTTTTTTTTGAATAAGTTGCATTTATTGACATAAATGTTACATTATAGCATATAAAATAATTTACAATTGGAAGAAATGCTCTATAATTTTGAAGTCAGGAGAAGAAATTTTATAACCGTTACTAAAAAAATGTATTTCCAAATTCTGATTTTAAAAAAAAGGAATTTTTTTTTGATAATATGAACACGGTAATATACATAAAACATCAAATGCGAAATATTAAGATCCAATCATAAGGCCTAATTTAAAAAAATTAATAATAAGTATCAAACAAATTAAATTAAACTTCAAATTCAAAAGGCAAAAGATAGGTTCTACTATGTAAAATTTTACACTGCATATTTGAAGTAAACTAAATTTTCTCGAGATAGAATGCGGTTTGATTAGCTTTTCAGTTAAAAAAAATGCAAGAAATGAGAAATAAAAATACAAGGCATAAAGAAAAGCTTCTTGTTTTCTAGGTATAAATAAATTCCAAATTGGTACAAATACAAATAAATTCCAAAGCAAAATAAATAAATAAATTTTTAAAAAATATAAAAATTGAAACGATGCTTCTTAATAGATATAGCTTTTTTGCATAGTTCCATATTTAAAATAAAAACCCTGTAACCGTCGATCGATTCTGTAATAGGTCTAGATATAGGTCTACAACTTCTGCATAAGAACATCATGCCATATTTCATCCACTTAACTTACTGCGTTTTTTAGTTTTCATATTCACCTATACATGAACAAACATGTCAATAATAATAAATATTTTTTTTATTTAATCAGCTCCATCCAAATTTGTTAAATTCGAGACTATTAGTAACAATGTTTTTCTTTTATATATTTGTCACATACGGCAAAATACGAAGAAAATAAAATTTGCTGTTTCAATTTAATGAAACAGACCTTTATTGTTGAAATAAATATCGCAGCAAAATAGTTTTTGAAAATTCGGTATATCGAAAATATGCACTAACTCATCTTAGTTAGGTTTAAAATTTCTAAACAGTGGAAAAATTCTTTTCGTTTGAAAAAAAAATTGATATAAAACACTACTAATAATTGGAAAATTCCTATTAAAATGAAGCTGCCAAGATATAATCGAATTCATAATTGCTCTTTTAATAGTAACAAAAATTTAAACAGTAATCCATCTAATTGACATTATTATTGAAGTACTGCATTTACTACACTGAATATAGCAGATGAAAATGAAAAGCGGAAAAAAATTTAGTTTAAAAAACAAGGTTTTTTATTATTATTATTTTTTTTTTAAGATTTATGAAAATTACAGGAATTTTGTTTTAAAATGCATCTGAATGATTTCAAACACTCTCTTCTCTCATTTTCTGCACAAAAAATATTTTTCTTTTATATTAAAGGGCAAGCATATATTAATTTGCAAACTCAGTACAGCAGAATACATAATAAACATTTTTAATACATAAACTTCTATTTTAACACCTGCGAAAGATAAAATACATATAAAGATTTCGGCTATCTACTGAAATGTAGATAAAAGAAACGGACTCTTTTAATATTCAATTTTTTTTAATGCTTTACAGTATGGATGAATTACATCACATAATATTTCGAGCTTACTTCTGAAAATTCTTTAGAAATATATAATTTTACTTTGAAATTTCGACAGTAGCTTTAAGCCAACATATTCAACAAAACTTCGGCTAATGTGACAATGATTGCAAATGAAAGCTTAGATAGGAACTGCGTGCAATTAAACATTTTCAGACGATTTTAGTTTACATAAAAATTTATATGAATTTTGGCTGCAAGGCAAATTAAAAAATAAATTAAAAGCCGAGTAAATAAGTAATAAGATTAAAATTAAAATATAACTATTGTTTGAATCGTTAACACACAGTTGCAATTGTTATGTAACATTAGAATTCCACTGACCTTCATAAAATAATTCAAAATTCTCACAAAACGCTTTTTTTTAAAAAAATTTCCTATCTCACATAAAATATTGTTTTACTTTTATACTAAAGTAACTGAACATTCTGAGTCGACCAGAACCGTCTTAACTTTTAATTTGTTTATCGCTTGAAAAAATGCGAAATCACTCGTTCCTTGGCTTTGGATTAATTGCTTAATTTTCTTTTATAAATTAAACACTACAAAGTAATTATCAATTTAATAATAATCAAGTTACGTTATGAATCAGTATTGATCATTACCTTCAGCAATAATATCTTCACTAAAAGTATAAGAAGCTATTAATTAACCTTTATAATTTACGCAAATTAATATTCTAAAGTGAGCAGCCACATTGGATTAACCAGGGCTAATTATTAATCAGATTAAAAAAATATATACTTTACTTTTTCTGATTTTGAATTAATTGTCTCATTTTTTAAAAAATTAAACACTGCAAAATAATGATAAATTTCAAAATAATCAAATTGAATAATCAGTACTGATCATTACATTTAGCAAAAATGTCCCCACTAAAAGTTTAAGAGGCTATAAATTCAT
The DNA here is from genome assembly GCA_026543865.1 of Argiope aurantia. Lineage (NCBI taxonomy): Eukaryota > Metazoa > Arthropoda > Arachnida > Araneae > Araneidae > Argiope > Argiope aurantia. The sequence goes on from JAPMOR010070295.1 coordinate 43,345, forward strand.
AATTTACACAAATAGAATATTTTAAAGTGAGGCGATAACTTGGATCAGCCAGAACTATTTACTGACCAGATTTTTTTTAAAAAAATGTCTCCTATTTTTTCTGGTTTTGAATTAAACATCCCATTTTCTTTAAATTAAATAATAAAAAGTAATTATCAATTTAGTAATAATAAAGTTATGTTCGAATGAGTACTGGTCATTACCTTCAGCAAAAATGTCTTCGCTAAAAGTATAAGAAACTACGAATCAATCTTTATAATTTACACAATAGAATATTCTAAAGTGATCAGATACATTGGATTAACCAGAACTAACTACTGACCAAATTCAAAAAAATATTACATATTTTTTCCTGATTCTGAATTAATTGGTCTGTTTTTAATAACAGTAAAAAAATTTGCATTATTTTTAAATACGAATTTTAGTACGTTTTTTAATATTATATATAAATTTAAATAAATATACTTCAATTACAATTGATCTGCTTCAATTATAGTAAAAAGGTTTGCATGAATTTTTTATCTATATAAATTATAGCAAGAATATTTACTAGTATATATAAATTAAGTAAATATATTTCAATTATATTTTTTAGTAAATCATAGTAATTAAATCTCGTAATTCATTTGAATATTGATAATTTCTGGAGTATCTAAATCTGTGCTATCTGCTGAAGCCATCCAGCTTTTGGATTAAGCGTTCCGTCTTGATAATATCCAGAGCATCCCGCGTTTATCACATGCAGCACACGTGTTACTTTTCATGGAAAGATCAGTTCGAATTCTGAAGTCCAACGAAAAAGAGGTTTTCAATCTCAAGCCAAAAAGCAATACATATTTTCTTTCTCACTATGAATCATTGGTATCGTTTTTTAATTCCGAAGGTCTCCCACACAAATAATGAGAGCGTGCTATTTAACGAAAGTTATTTCTCTTTCGACGGATGAAAAAAGCTTACAAAAAACACAAAGCTGAATCAGCAAGTTTGCAATTGCATATCCAAAGGTGAGGACTGAAAAAAGCAAGATAAAAAACGATCTGCATGAATCAGACGAAACGGTTATCCATTTAACATCTGCACAGTGTTGAGTAAAATCAGCAAATTTGGTTGCATTCCTTTTTTTTTTCATGGAGTCATCACATTAATCAAATTGAGCACTCAGCTAGCTCAGAACGATACGGTTACGAGAAACAGAACATAAACACTGCAACGGTCGTAGAGAGAGGTAAAAATTAAACCTGCTGTTTCATGATTCATGGATTCTCTTTCTTTCAGGTCCCCAAATGGTGTGAATACGGAAAAATCATGATATGGTGCGTTTTTTAAAAAGAAAATATGAAGAGTTCTAGATTATATCTTCATTAATTACTGTACTAAAGATCGTAGGAAAAAAGGTATTCGTCGTTTTTGAGGTTTATTGCAGTAGATTGGCCACCGGACGGGGCCTTCAGCTGCATTCTGGGAAGACTTATGGCTTGTGATGAATGAAATAACACAGAATGAAGAAAGAAAAGAGGTATCATATTCGGATAAAAATCTGATTTTTTTTCATATTAGAAGGATATATCATATAATTTTTTATATTAGAAAAATATCCCCATAGAGATTTTGATTTGAATATTCATACTCATGTTTCGATCTTCCCTTTTTTTGCAATTATGTCTAGCAATCAGGGTCGCATTTAGCCTCCTAGGAACCTTTAGGCATTGCAAATCTCGTTCCCTTTTCCCTTTCCGAATTATTAAAACAAATTTTTTAATCAATTTAATATTTATATAAGTAGTCACAGTAGCCAATTAGGAAAAACTGAAATAAACAAAATGCTTAATTGCAGATCCTTTTCAAAAAGTTTGTTTCAGTATATTGTATTTAAAAAAATGAACAATTTAAATTTAAAAACAACTTAAAACAAAATAGCAAAAAAAAAAAAAAAATGCAAAACTTTAATTAACCAATTCAAATAATATTTAATAATAGGATCAGACATTTTTTTAAATTGTAAAACATCACACCTTTTAAAACCACCGTAAAATAAAATGCAACTTGAAATGATAATTAATTAAGAACATTCCAAAATTAATTTAATCAATCTTCGGTTTTAATTTAAATAAGTTCTTCCTGCGGTCAGCAAACATGATAACTCAAAAAAATAAATAAATAGACGATGCTAGATGAATGAAATGCAGTATGTGATCTTTAGAACAAAATGGTAGGTTTGCATTAAATTTCAGGAGAATCTGTCAACAGAAAATCTGTCTGTCAGTTTCTCCGTCTATGCGTATGTGAACACGGCATATGAAATACGCAAAGAGCTATGTTTAAAATATTTGACGTTTAGCTTAATCGTCTAGATCTCTATATAATTTAGTGTTGCTTTAAAACGGGATGTAAATATGACTAAACTCTTTGTAATTTTGGACAAAATCGTCGTATGATTGACTTTCTGCCATATAATGTAATGCATTATGAAAATGTAATATTTTAATCGGGTTAATATTAGCCAACGCACTGCAGGCTGTCTACTGGTTTACAATATCGATTTGTATTTATTGTGAAAACCCAAAAGTAGATTGAATTGACTGATAAAAATAATGAAATCTGATATCTATTTTTGACGCCAGGATTTAAGATCTGCATCAAAGTTTGAAATCATTCAGCGAATGAGAAGATACCTGAAATCCATATCTTATTTTTACGCTAAATATCAGTCGTGCATTAAGTGTGCTAATAATTAAAGCTTTTGCGAAAATTCTGCAATTTGTATAAGGACATTAAAAAGATTAAACTTTATAAGTATTGGAAAAATCCTTCTCAACAACTTCTTTCTTCAATTCTTCTCAACAGCATGACCATTCCATTATAAAGAATAATGAAGATTCAGAATCACAACTTGTTTGAATATTATTAAGATAAATTTAATAAATTAAGTTCCAGCTTCTATTTTTGACCTTAACAAATGGTTAGGTACTCAACATTAGAATCGAGCTTTTGATCCTTTATGCCGGCTTCATTTTCTCCTTTCCTTTTTAATATCAGGAACAGTTGATTTTTAAGATAAATCTGTTCATTTTGGTCAAAACTGCTCAAAAATTTAATAACTAATATAACTTAGGGGAATGATAATATAAACTCCGTACTATATATTCTTTTATTTTATTATAAACCTTTTCTACAAGTTAACAATACATGAAAAGAACCTAAACGAGTATAATTTTTTATTTATTTGAAACTTTTCAAATGAAATAAAAGCTGAAATAAATCTTTTGGACGTAGAAACACTATTTTTTTTAATCGTGGGTAGTAACATGCCAATAAATATAGTGTGTTCTAGGGAACTTCCTTGCAAACGTTTAATGATTTTTATTAACATAATGATCTGCGTAGCAATGAATAGGGAAATGGACAAGCATGTAACATTTAATGGATGCGTTCAACTTTGAATTCAACAATTTGTATTACAATGCATTAATATGTTGTTTTCTTTTTTACTCAAAAATGGGCTTTTCGGTTACCACATTTCTTGGCTTATTCCACTTTCTTGGTCCTTTCAAATTTTTGTAGAAATATTAAGTGCATAAAATCATCTTGCTTTGAAAATAATATCTAACAAAATACTTATATTTTAGTTGATGTGATATTATTATCTTTAACAACTATTAAAAAATAATTTTATATCGGAATTCAAAATTATAACTAACTGATTTATATTTTACAACTTCAATAAAATAAACATTATTATGATTAATAAAAACATTAAGCCCAGCATCGACAAAGTAAAATTGGACATAAAAGCGTACACACAACAGAAACAAATAATAATACTGGTAGCCTTGGTGAATCAATTATAGAGAATTTGTAATTTGCACCGTTATGTTTGCAGCATATCAATTAATTTGATTTTCATTTCTACACATCGTGGCGTTTCTTCTAGACTAAGCAAAGATGATAAGTGACGTAATTGGGAACTAGAACTTTCCGCCATTTCAAAACGTGCGACTGGAGGAATGATATCTCAAGCAGTAGATCGGTAAATGGAAAAATAGGAATATTTTAACTATTATATAAATAATTCCGTATCTTTAATTTTTACAAATACTTATGCTGTAATGCTTGTATAAACAACATGTTACTGAAGGTATACTTTCGCATTTCGTTCTCAGACGATATTTTAACAAACTATTCTAACATTAACACGACAGAAAAAACTAAAGTTTTCGTGCAATTGTTTTTCAGTTGCATCCGCGTTTTAAGCTATATTTTCAACTAACTATCCTATTTATAAATCATAATATTCAATTTTCAAAAATAAAAAGACCTGAGATTTCAAATGAATAAATTTTATAAAAATTAATTAGCAGCTAATTATCTATTACCAAATATTTGAATTGCAATTTAAAATATTCAATAACTTCAACGATTTGCCATTTAATACTATAATAGTAGAATATTTTAAATTTTTAAGAAATAAAATTTCATTTTCGCCTTTTTCATTTTAAATAATAAACTTCGCAAATTTGGGAATAATGGAAATAGATGAAATTCAAAGAAAAATTCATTTCATAAAAGTTCTTAAAAGTACGTATATAATGGCTGTGATATTAAAAAAGAAATTAAAAAAAAGAATCTAGAACTTGAAATCAATTTGATACTAAAAATAGAAAAAGGACAAAATTTTTATAATAACGGTTGGTTCAAATGACTAATGATCTTTTTAATTTCATCTTTCACATTAAATGACAAACATTTTGGTTGAAAGAACCCGAATTGAAAATGTAAAATAAGTATTTAACACCAAGACTGTTCATTGCTTATTCAAATATGTCTGTTCAAAAAGCATTTTGTGGGAGGTATTATTTTAGATAAAACAAACTTAAGATATTTTAGAAAATGAGAAATCATGATTTTCCTTACTTATTATATCTTCTGAATCTAACGATGAATCGCATTTTTTTTTAAATTTATGACTTAAAAATCAGTTAAAATCAAAGTATCAAAAGTCGCTTACGCATGCCAAACTAAAATTGATATTTTTAGAAAGCATTTTTTTAGGGAGTGCTTGAATTAAATGTAATAAGAATTATGTATCATTATACCTGAATTATATTATAATAAAAATTTATTTTAAGGATAAAATAAAAGACATTTAAATAGAAGAAATGTAGAAGAGACATATGAAACATTGCGATTTCCTTTCAAGACATAATCACGATAGCAGGTTTGGCATTAAATAATTTTAATTAGGCAAGCAATGAATATTTTATCGATCGTAAAGCAGTAACGATGTACAGTGGATGACTGACTAACTAAAAATATCAGTTCAAATTCAGTTCTCTTCATTTATCAGTGAATTATTAATCTAGTGAATCGATCTAAACTTCCAGAAAATAATTTCTTTACTGCGTTAATTTATATCTAATGAAAACAACAGATGCGTTTTCTCTCTGTCAGAAGCTCATTCTAAGCTTGGAGAAACGCTTAAGTACGTTACTCGTTAGAATGTCATTTCGCCTTATCCCGCTTTATTTTCTCTTTTATTCAATTTCATATTTATAAAAATCTTAATAATATCATTAAAAATCACAGAAAAAAGTTTTTGATGAAATAAGTGATTCAATTAGAATTTAAAATTAAAAACCACAACTATCCAACTTCGACATTTTTTTTAAAAAACCAGAACCAATCCAAGTTTATTTGAAAAACAGATAAGTTATATCTACTTTTATTTCTCTAAAATCTAAGAATTAAATTTTAAGATTTCTGATAAATGATTAAATTATATTTTTAAAAAGTCGGTTCATTTTTACTTTAAAAACTAATTTTTCATACCTGAAACCTAAATTATCAAGATAACTGCGCACTCAAAAATTTAAAATTAGTTTCTTTATTTTTCTAAAAGAAAAAAAGGGCTCTAGCCATAAAAATAGTCGTTTTTAATATCTATTACTATCGCTTCTCAGTTTAAAAAAATTTAAATCTTCAAAATATTCCAAGCTCTGTTACTATTACCAGAAGCTGTTATCATAATAATATATTAAAATTTCAGTAAAAAAGAGACCTATCGTCATATAGTAGGGAAAGGCCTTGGACAAGCCATCCTTTTATGTTTCCAACCCTATGTTCTATAGGCAAAAGAAGCGCCCCCCCCCTTCCCCAATCTTTAAGTTTAGAAACGACTTTTCAGAACACCTTATATTTGTATTACATTTCGTTTAAACTAATTTCACGGAGTTGTATTTTTGTATAATTTTTACAACAGAAATACCTAATATTTTGGGTTTCTAAAATTCGTTTTTAATGAAGTGTAATATACTTCAAAGGTAAGAATGTGCCAAATATCGATTGTTTTTCAGTAATGTGTATAATGAAGTTTTTTCTATCCGAACATAAAATTCTTTGGCGAATATGCTAATCATTCAATTTGTTCGTAGATCACCCGATTACCCACTAGGCCATCAGTTTATAGTACACATAATGAAAATTAGCTATTAATTAGTCTAAAAGAATAAATTCAAAGAATTAATGGTTTAAACCATAGAACTTGCAATTCAAAGAAACTTTTTATCAAGGTTAATTTAAGTTTGTTCCTTTAATTTACTCATTTTATTCGATTAAAAGATTGAACCAGTTTAAAATAATGTGAATTTTTATTAAAAGCATAAAAGAAAAGATATGTGAAAAATTCTTTTTTTCCATGGGCATTAATTTAATAATTTTAATTACATAAATACAATTATGTTTCCGATTTATAATGAAAAACGCTTTTTGTGATCGCCTGTTTAAGCAACAACAAGATTACATTTCATGATTTTGATTATTTTTACCATTTTCTCTTATTGCTAATAATTAAAACAATTTGTTTTTGGCTTAGTTTAACACCTTTAAATGTCTTAGATTTGTATACAATTATAAACAAACTGAAAACAATAAATAATTCACTTGGCTACTGACTAAATCACTATATCGTGCTATTATGTGTTCATATCATAAATAGCCATTAATCCTTTAAAGTTTTAAATATTCATCACAAGTTTCAGGCACATAATTGCACTTAATTGCCAACGAATGCAAAGTATTATTTCAAAAATATACAGATATTTTAGACACGATATAAGTTAATTATTGAAGCAAAATATTCCAGAAAGACTTTTTTTGTGTAACAAATAAAAATAGAACTCATAAAATCCAAGCTTTAAGCGACATGTTATGAACGTCAGTTGAATTTATGGGACACGACAGAAGACACTTGTAACGAAATGGCTAAGATATTTTATTTGATATCATACTTACTCTCACGGGCATGAATAAATGATAGACTGCGTGTTTCCATTAAATCAACAAACACTGCCTGATTCATAACATTTTATTTTAAACGGGAGTATATAAATAGCATATCTTACGAAATAAGTGCTGTAATCTTATACAGCAGTGAATTTTAATTCACAGTGATAAAATGTGTTATGTTAACGATACATTTCCATGAAACAGAGAGTTCTGCAAGAGATATGGCAAAGATAATCATTGTCAATCAATGTTTTTCATCCTTTTTAAATGATACGCATTTGAAATTTTGTTTCATTTTATTTTAAAACTAAGCATCGTAAGTACAAGCGATTATGAGTATTATTTTCATCAATTATCAAAATAAATTTCTGCAATGTTTAACATTATTAAAAAACACCGCAATCATTCAGTCAACAATTAAAATGATTACGTTTCTCAATAATCAGCAAATTATTCTTGCGTCCTTTAGTAATCAGATCGAAGTTTCTGAATCTTTTTAAATCGTGCATCTTTTGTAAACATTTCCGTATCTTTGTTTTTTCTATCTACTGAAACCTGGAATTTTTAGGCTTGGTCTTTGCATTTATCCCATTTTATAGTAAGCATTTATTTTTATATTAGACGAGTGTATTTTACTTAAACAGTAAAGTACAGTCTGATAATTAGCTTATTGGAATTTCTTCGAGTTTCTTTTATGTCTGCAAGACTCACTTCGAGTAATTTCTCTCTTCTTTAAAATGGCCAATGCTGAATTTATACATAATCTATAGCTTAGGACTTTCACTTATGCAATAGTGTTTGATTGAATGAGTTATGCGAATATTAGTTCAACATTTACTAGTAATTTCAGCTTATTTTAAGTGAGATTTTCATTGTTAACTAAGCATTTTACTTTACGCCTTTCAATTTACAACATTAATATAAATCCATTACGATGCTTTTATCTGCAATTTCATTTTATTTGCAACAATTGTTCGGACAAAAGTTAACGCAAGTATTCCGCAAGTTTGAATAAAATCATCTTCACAATAAAATCCTCATCACTTCTATATTTTCCTGCATAACGTTTCTTCGTATCTTCTACTTCGAATATGTTTATGTAAAAATATTCGAACAGTTTTGTGAAAACTATTATTGTTATTCTAAATTGTTGAAACCATTAAATGCTGAATATGATCAAACGCGCAAACTACAACTATCAAATAAGTTGATCTTTAAGAGAGTATTTGTAAGGAATAAAAAACTCCTGATTAAAGAATTCGTAATTTGGGGGGGGGGAGGAGCTTTACAATTTGTCTGCACGAAAAACCATTCTAATCAAACACTAGGAGTACAAACCGACTGTCTATTAGCACGGAAAGACTAAAAAAAATGCTTACACTATAGACAAGAATTTTTTTGATGAATAAAATCTTTAGCATGTCATGGTAAAATAATTTTTAAGTAAATTCAAGCAACTCAATTATTATTTCCGACTCATTTATAATTGATATTTGTAGTTGCTACGTAATTTTTTAAGCAACCACTCCAGAGCTAACGCAATCTGAAATATTAGCTATGAAGCAACTTTGGAGAAATTAGATGAAAATTGAAGATTATGTAAATAAGTTAATTAAATTAAAAAAGCAATAGGAAAGTAATAATTTTTAAAAGCAGGATTAGACAAAGAACAATTAAAATATATTATGCTATTTCTTTTACTATTTCCTTCAGGTTGATTCATCAACATTGATTGTACCAGGATGATATTTTTTTATAAATAATAAAAGGTGGGGAAACGTATTCTTTAAAAGCAACATTTTTGAGGAATTAAATTTAGTCAATGTTTTTTAACAGAAACTATTTTATGACATAAAAACTGAATAGTATAAATAAAGATATAATATTAAATTTTTCATTTATATTATTTTGTCCTTTTTAAACTGAAATTAATAATTCATAAGTGTAATGAAGCTTCGCAAACAAATGTAATACAACAATTTAATTAAATTTATTAATTAATTGTTTGGATATAGTTAAATAGTATGCTGTGGGATCTAGACTGTATAAGCTTCCGAAATTCCATTATTGAAGAAGGTGAGTGAAAAATCAAACACAAAATTCTATTTCTTAAATTATGAAACTAGACAATTAAATACTAAAATAAAAAACGAATAAAACTGATTAAACTTGCTTTTATTTGGAGACGTTATCTTTACAATAATAAATAATCTCTCTTCATTACCAAAATCATTTTTGTGAGCACATGCGGCGAAAACGTACTTTTCCTAAAATAATTCAACAAAAATGTAGTCAATTTTAGTAATCTATTGCATACCATTAAATTTATAGTATGTACAAACCAAAACGTCATGAGAGGAAAATTTTAAATAAACTGTAACTTTGTTTCCTCAAATAAGATATATACTTTTCAAGACAAAAATGAAGAGAATTGACCAAAATTATTTCCATTACAATGATTCAATATTATTCAATAAATAGATAAACGGAACAGACGGATTTCAATCGATATTTAAAACTGGATAATAAATTTTTGATGAATTTTTGAACCATGATGAATGAAAACCATGATGGGATTTTTTTTATATCAATAGTATATGCCGAAGACTTCATCGCGAACTATATGATCATATGCTCAGTATTCCTTATATATAT
>JAPMOR010070295.1:66648-105278 GCA_026543865.1 Argiope aurantia
TATATATATATATATATATATATATATATATATATATAAATAAAGATTTTATTGACATAAAGTAAATTAAATTTAAAATGATAAGCATCCGTTTATAAGTCGTTTGCTGAATGTTTTTGACTATAAATAAATTTTTAAATAATTGATCAAAATATTAAAAAAAATGTGCATGTATGTATGAATGTTGAGTTTCAAAATTATCTAGCTAGCTAGAATTGGGAGATCACTTTATACATATTTTGGTTTATTTTTTTTAAATTAATTTCTAATTTTTACAAAGCATACACTTTTTCCGCATACAACATAGTAGCTTATAATATTTATATTACATCAAAAGTTGAATTTTATATGAAAAGTGGTTTGGAATGAACACAAAAAGAGTCAAAACGAAAGCCTTGAATTTATATGCATATACATTCTGAAATTTTAGAATGAAACTTTACATTGCTAGTTCTTCTCTTAAAGGTAAAGTTAAAACAATTTTGCTTCATGAGAAATACGTTTCTTTCAATAAAGTAGATTTATGTATTATAGGGAATTAAAATGTATATTTAAATGCACAGTAAATGTTAACTCCAACAGTATTTTGCAGTATTTTGACTTTTTATGCATGATATATAAATTAATTAACTGATTGTACTTATTTTATTGCAAAATTGAAACGTAAAGATAAGGGCACTTTTAAATAAATGGGTATTTTCACTTTCTTAAATTTCTTTTCTTCCTTTTGTTTCTTTTTCTTTCACTTCTTTTTTTTTTTTTTTTACAAAGTTTAGGAATCAAAGCATTTACAAATATATATTTAATTTTTAAAGCTAGTTCAAAATAATGCGTAATTTATAAACTTGAATTCAAATTATATTTTATTTTACTTCTTTTTATTGTAATATAGTTAAATATTCATTTGTTTCCGTTTTTTTTTTAACTGTTTACTTTGATATAATTTTACTTCTTTATTCTGCTGTTCATTCTGTTGATAAGTTTAAAAACAAAGAAACATAACTGCATTCCAAAATCGGAATAAAATTTTTCTGTATATGATATTCAAATTTAAATTATTTGTTTGTACTGAGCACCAACGTGTATTCGCAATGTATATCATTTGTGCACGGCAATGAATTTGTGTTATATTAGCATATTTTTAGCCAAAATTTTATCGTTTTCTGGCAAAGTTTTTATTTATATTATTTTATGAAGATTTCGATGATTAGGGCGAAATATATCTTATTTACATGGTTTCATGTATTAAAAAAAACTTTTTCTTTTTTAATTCACCGAAAGACATTTTTTCAAATAATTTTGACTTTTAATTAAATTTTTCTTTCAAAGCATAGTTCTTATAAAATTTAGATTTTTTTTAAATCCTAAAACATCTTTCTTGGCAGATAAAAATGGATTAGAACAATTTTACAAATTTTTCTGCTTAAGTGCGCTTTTATTTTCTTAATAAGGATTATTGTACTTAAAAATTTGCAATTTTAATTCTTATATGAATTCTTATTTCATTATATGAATTGTTTATATTGTAAACTGAGTTAATAATAAATTTAAATGCAATATTTTTTAAAATATAATGAATGAAACCAAATTTTAAAATCTTTGGTAATTTATGAATTCTTATTTTTATAAAGCTGTTTTAGAAATGTCTTGCTTCGCGTGCAAGTAATGTTAAAAATATATTGTAATATGTAATAAGATAATTACAAATAAATATGTAAAAAAGGTATGGAGAAATGTGCTACTGTTATTTAAGCAAGGATAAAAAAAAATGAGAATAAATCATCTGCAACTCACAAGCAAAAACTTCAATATTTTAACACAAAACAATTATTCGAAAGGATTTTTCCTTAAATGCAGCAAATGAGAATTTTGATTTTACTTACTAATAATTCTTTGTGTAAATACTGATGAACAAGATAGAAACTCCTCCTATAATTTTTTTAACTATCATTGAACACTTTGGCTTGACTAGTTTGTGATATTGTGATTATTAACATTCTTCCTCTGAGATAACACATGACTGATTAATAATTGAGGTGTAATGGAGTTGAAAAGAAAAAGAAAACCATTGATGCAGTTAAATGTTTTTGAGAACCATTTTCTAGTTTGCATTTAAATTAAAAAACAAACTATTAAAATCTTCTGTCATACAAGAGGATAGCAACAAGAAGTGACGATTTCAGTTGAATAATAATAATAATAAAATAAAATAACCTCTCAAATTTTGAACTGGGCATGCGATTTCTATTCTTTTTAACTTCATTAAACCTCAATATAACTACTACAAAGGGATTAACATAGCAGCTTTAATTTTATTTTATTTGTGTCTCCTTTCGAAATTTTTTTTATTTATTGTTTTTTGGTGGTGGTGGGGGGGACAGGGGAGAACCTAAATGAAACGATGAAGGTGTCCTTCTCTCTCTCTCCAAGCATAGCTACAAAAGAATGTTTGATCCTGGAGAATGTAAAAGGCAGCAAATGCTTTTGATATAATTGGGTCTCGAACTCATTTCCCATCGACGAGACATTCCTGCACTGCTAACACAGGAGATTAACGTTTTATTTTAAAGCCCTGGTTGTTTGACGGGTCATAACTTTGAATCGCAGTCATATGACACTTAATGACATCAAACAGCCTCTGCTCCAGGCTTCTGGGTTACATGGCTGTTCTGTGTGGAAACAGATCTCCGAACTTTATAAAGTTTATTTTCAAAGTTTTTTGTAATTTAGAGTATTAAAATGATGAAGATAAGTTGGTCAACATATTTAAGAGATTTACACATTTTTATTTAAATTGGTTGATTTCGAGTTTCTAAAATTGTAATTTCGTAATCGATTTGACACTTTTTTCTTGATGTGCTTTCTGAAGAACCGTCGTGTAAGAGAGCCTGTTCAAGTTAAGTCCATTAGGACTAAACATCCTCCCGCTGGTGTGCTGTGGAGAGGAAGTGCCAGCTCAGGTGTCGTCCTCGTCATCTGACCACGGTTCAAAATTACGAGGTCCGTCCCCAAATATCACTAGTGTTGCTTTACAACGAGGCACTAATATAACTAAACTAAAATCTCTTCGTCAAAGTTTTCCCAAAATCCACCCAGGTGTACATATATGCAACCATATTTTAGCAGTTGCGTGGCCGAATAGAAGAAATTTTAAAACTTCAATTTATTTCATCATGGAAGGCATATTATGTAAAAGTAGCGATGATGAAACTGACGTCCGTTTACATCGCGACGCATGAGCAAAAGAGAGCGAAGTTTTTCCCTTCAATGGTTTTTGCTATTAGATTTGCTATTAGACACGTCTATAGGAAAGGGAAATATAGGTTTCTTAAAAAAATGTTGTGATTATTAGGAATTTGTGCCTCTTAAAAATTAGAAAATTTATTACCATTTCAATTAGATTGCGAGATATCATTATACACACACATACACACGCGAGCACACACACACGGGTACCCCCCATATATATATATATATATATATATATATATATATATATATATATAAACACATTTATAAGAATGTAGTATACTATTTATGATGCATGTATTTTAAAATAAAATTATTTGAAGTTGTCCGTGCCACAAAATTTGCCGAAAATTAGACATAGCATTATCGTCAATTGAATATGTAGCCAGAGTAGTGGCTGATTTATTAGAGCGATGCTACTCAACGTACGATACAATGATTTCTTAATAATTTCTAGTAATAATTTTCAGTCTTTTCTTGGTTTTAATGGAAGGCTGTTGCTCTATTGATTTATTTCCTTCTCTCCTGACCAAATCTCCTCCACATTTTTTTGCTCTGACACAGAATCAACACCATATTTTCTTCGGTAGTTCTGATTATTTATTTTAATCAACTCATCAGTGTCGTTGGTATCACTCTCTAGCCTCATAATCGTAGACAGTATCGTCAAATAAGGCTCCATAGACACTTGCTCAAACCCGCGTGAATCGCATCCGACAACGATATCTAGCCAAAACCCCTTCCATATGGATATAAAGATTCTCTTCAAACACCCACTCAATAAAGACTAATACAAGCCAAACGAACGAGCAGAAAACCACAGTTGTCTTCTTACCACTCATTCTGCAAAACATCGCTCGTTAAACGAGTCACAATTTTACGTTTGCTTTGCTTGCTTTTTGAAGTGCTCATTTACAAAGTTTGACTTAACAATGATTCAAATAAGTAATAAGGTAACGAAATGAAATTTCATACGCAGTCTTTTTATAGTAATCGTAGATTTCCGTCATATTTTGGGTTCAATTTATCAAAGAGAGGATTTCCAATATTTGTATTCATTTCTTCTCACTATATGTCGAAGTTATTCACAAAACATTCCATATTTTGGAAATGTACTGAAGTTTGGAGGTGAAAGGAAAATACACCCGCTGGTCTCTTAGATTAATTTTCATTTATTAATTGAACTTACTATTTAAATCAACAGTATGGGTATTGTGAAATTTTATTTTTTAACTAAAAAAGAGATTGCGGGTTGAGAATGTCTTAGAAGCTTTGCTGTTCGTAAAATTTGAATTATTTAAACTGCAATTCTAGGATCCATATTAGCATGAATCACTCTAAAAGTTAAGAAAAAAAAATTCACAAATTTTTAATAAAGAAAGCAGCACTAAGATTCGCCCCCTTGCAGTCGAACTGAGTTTAATCTATGTTGCATGAGTCTGATGCTAGTTTTCAACAAACTTTCAAGTAATGGAGTCGTATAATATTCCCATTGCGGCTCGTCTATTGGCAAGAAGCTGTAACATAACCCTAATTTCTTTTCAAATTGCATTTTCTATTTTTTAAATTAAATTTCTTATTTTTCTAATCTTAAAATTAGGAGGAAAATGGAAAAAGACAATGAAAACGTGAAAAAAAAGACTTAAAAAAAAACGAGCAAGAAAAACGTCACTAGGGGTATCCGGAGTGTAACCCATGAAAGTCCATGAGTACACAACTGATTGATTTGTAGATCAAAGATAATGTCTTCTCCCGTTGAATTCAGAGACACTAGAGCTGCAATTAGATTAGTTCTTCCCTAGAGCGCGAAAAATTGATTCCCATTTTTTTTTTCCTCTCTCATTTAAAATTTACCTTTGTTGTCCTCTTTTTTATTTATTTATTTATTTATTTATTTATTTATTTTTTGCATTGACGTTTACGAATTTTGATTCAAATCTTGCTGTCTGGGTAGATGTACATTTGATTTACAGGATATTCATTTTCTTCTATTGTTACTGTTAAATAAAAAAAAAGTACTTGAACATAAATAATTTTCTAAAATGTTATTCTGATAAAAATGTTTATAAGAAGATATCAAATATTATTAACTAGTCGCGTTTGGCGACCATCTAATTCATCATAATTAATGGCCACTAAGCTTTTCAGTTAAATGTTTTACATAACTTGGTCTTGATAAAAGAAGGAATAATTTTCTTCAGAATGAATATTTTTTTAATTTTTACATTCATACGAGTAATGCTATTTTAGAAATTAGAATGATTTTTAAAATAGAGATTATTACGTATAAAAATGATGAAAATTAAAGATCATTTATTGCACATATAGCGTATTTAATATTCATATTTGGGTGAACATTATAGTTATTCTAAAACATTTCGTAATTTTTTATTAGCAGAACAACAAAGAATTTATATTATATATCGGATCTCCGAGAAGGATACCTCAGACGAGAAACTTCCGAAATGATGGCTAGTTCTCGCCTCCCTGTTGGGCACAGAAATGATGTAGACTTAGCCAACCTCTACCAATGATAGGAAGTGCCATCTACGAAATAGGTTGTGCGTGAGCGGTGATGGCCCTTAGGACTCAATTTTAACCCTCTTATACATGCTTTCCACAAGTGTCTGGATGATGGACAGTGGTATTTTCTTCCACTCGGCTTGGAGAAGACATGCAGATTCTTCCACCGATTTTGGACGATTGCGACACCTTTTAATTCGGCGATCCAACTCGTTCCAGACGTTTTCTATAGGTTTCAAGTCTGGACTCTGGGCAGACTAGTCAGTCGGTTCACCCTGTTGTCATCATATCAATTCAAGGTGGACTTCGCAACATGACAAGTGGCTTTGTCATCTTGGAAAGAATAATGATCAAATCCGTAAAATTGCTACAGCATAGGAAACACATTGTTGTCTAGAATAGTGTAGCAGGAGTCGGCGTTGAGCTTACCATGTATTGGGATCAAGAGTCCCATTCCATACTACGAGAAACATCCCCAGATCATAATTCCACTTCCGCCAAACTTTACTGTAGCCATAATGCATTCTGGCAAAAGATGTTTTCCATGCATATGCCAAACCCGGTCTCTGCCATCTGATTGGTATAGATTGAGTCTTGATTGATCACTCCAGAGAACCTATTCCCACTCATCTACGGTTCGATTTCGACATGCATTGCACCACTTCAACCGAACAGCGGGGCTGGATTTTGTAATCAAAAGAATATAGGCGGTAGCACGGCCATGGAATCAAAGCAAATGTACTTCCTTGCGAATGGTATTTATCGAAACAATAATCCCGAATGCTTGTTGGAACTCTGGATATGTGGATCATTGGTTAGGTGCGTTTTCTCCGAATTTCTTTGGATAGCACTCGTCGGTCTCTATCTCTTACTTTCGTGGGTCTGCCCGAACGAAGCACATTCCGACAAACAACACTCATCTTCTACTTCTTTATCACAAAAGCTACTGTCGATTTTGTAATTTTTAACTCACTGGATGTACCCTTGAGGATCGGTCACTTCTATGATATCCGACGATTGCGCCTTTCTCGAAATCAGACAGCTCTGAATTCCTGGTATCTTGCATGCGACCAACACCAATACTGTTTCCTACACGATATTTAAGTGCATAATAAGTAGCGCAGATCAGGACCGCAGATATCCTCATTTGCATCGGTGTCCAAATACTTATTGGTAGATTGTGCATCATACTTTAGATATTTTATATTTATGTATTGCAACATATCTATACTTAATATTATATAAATATGCTTGCATTTTTTTAAAAGCTACGTATAGGTATGGTAGCTTTGTTTTAAAAAAATTGCAATGTCTTGAAATTATTTTTTGTAGCACTGTTAAATCCTGAGTTAAAGAGCCTGAATGTCCTAGCCCGGCACATGCCGTATCTGCTTTCGATAGTACTTGAAGCAAATATAGATAAAGAGTTACCGTGCTTAGAATATTACCATTAACAAATAATAAGTCATATTCCCGAAATAGGTGAGCAGGCCTCAGTGGAAAGACTCTCTGAGTGGACATAAAGATTATATTCTGTAGCTTTAGTTTCCAAGTGATCAAACACTGAGAGATCTTGCACCTCGTCAAAGAGCATCCGAGATGGGTTCAGCTGTTTCTTGATGCAGTAACTCATATTTTCATGACTAAATGATTAACTGTTTTGGGCGAAAGAAATAATAGCGAGAACGACTCCTCGCTATTGCGAAATATCAATTAAAAGTATAACGTTCAAAAAGATTCCATTTCGAAACCTTTCGGGAACTGTAGCGGAATAAAAGATGGATAATTTTAAAGGGATGCATATATGTATAAATTATCTAAAATATTAACAGAGTACAATTTTTCAATAGTTATTAAAAATAAACCAGCTGGTCTGGTTTCCTTAAATTTTCTGGCATATTTTTTTAAAAATGAAGGTCTTATCCTTAGGCAAGGCCGTTGCGGCTTCGAGAGCTCAGATTTTTATTTTCAGAGTTCCACACATAAGAATTGTATGCTTTGTATTATAAGTGTACATATGTGTACATATGTGTACAAATTACCTAAAACATTAAAACGGTACAATTTTTCAAATAGTTATTAAAAATAAATCAGCTGGTCTGATCTCCTTAAATTTTCTGGCATATTTTTTAAATAAAAGTCTTATCCTTAGGCAAGGTCGTTAAGGCTTCGAGTGCTTAGATTTTTATTTTCAGAGTTCCATACATGAGAATTGCGTGCTTTGTAATATATGCTAAAGAAAATCTGTGCTTGCATATTAAATGCATGGCACTAGTTACATGATACATAGATCTTTGACCGAATCTAGTCATATTATTGAATATGTATACAATCTTTGATACTGTTTTTTAATGATTAATCTCTGGCATGCGGTTAATACACAAGTACTAATAAATACAATATGCCTATTTTTTACAAGCGTCTGAAATCGATGTTTAATATACAAATACAATTGTAGTCAAAAGATTCCATATCAGATTTCATTTATTTAATCCTTTATTTACCAAATTATTTTGCCATAAATTTTTTAAATTTATTTTTGAATCATTAGTTAAGTTTTGTACAGAATAAACCCGGGAAGAAGATTTTCTTTAATTTATTAAAATAATTTAATTAATAATAAATGTTTAATATTATTATTAGTTGGCATCTACTGCTTTCTACTGGAAATAGGTTCTTCGAATTCTTTCAAATACTGTTAGAAAAAATAGTCGTGTTGTGAAGATATCAGCAGGATTTAAACGGTACTTTAAAATACAGGGTATTTTAAATAGATAATCGGTAATAGAGGGTTAATTTGATACATTTTTGAGTCTTCGCTTTTACTTGCATATAAAAGTACAAATAGACAGAAAATCAACTTTTGACAGATTTTTTTTCAAAATTCGTTAAAAATATGCACTTTTAATACTAAAATCATGAATGAAATTTCATTTATCAAAATTGCTATGTTTTTGAATTATCACATTCGCATACATCAAAGATACAATACAAAATGTTGTGTTTAAATTTTTCTTCGCTAATAGCTGAAAGTTCAAAATGATAAGTAACAGATAAAAAAAGACTTTCATTTGACTCACATCATTACATAAAGATTGAAACCACTAGAACTTCAAGTGCTATATTAACAGGTGCCAGCGATGAAGCATTCAATGCAGAAAAAAATAGGCTCTGTGGTATGTAAATAATTATAGGAAGCTATCCAACTATTCGAAAGATTATGAAATCTCCACCAATAGGGCTTTAGAAATTATTTCCGTCTTTGCTACTACGTGTTGTATTGGGTGGATGATACAGCGCAGCACATTTGGGCATTTCAGGTAGTAAATTCAATTTCTCATTTGATTTTTATGGAGTTTACAGTTTTAATTTTTATGCAATATCTTATTGGTGTATTTTCTAAAAAAATATGATGTATATAATGAATCTATATTTCACAAATCCAAAAAATTCTGGGTTTACGAAAGTGAAATAGTACGGAAAAATGCAAAAAAATATTGATTTCTGTCATGAGCAAGTCTAAAGAATACAAAGAACTGAGAAAATGATCTGAACTTTACTATCAATCATTTACATAAGGAACATTTAATTATTTTTCAAATATTTATTGAAATACATCCTGTTTCCTATTGCATCTTAATAATGCTAATTGATTATTACTTTTCAACAAGAAAGCATTGGAAAACAACTAAAGGAAATAATAAGGATCGACAATTATTCGTTTTAAAAATATGAATAATACCAAAAAGTTATCATTTCACGTTAGACACAGCTATAACAAAAGCTCGTCAGCAACGTTCATAAAGATATTTAATTAATTATAGCTCTCAAAGGTGTTTTTATATGCCAGCTAAATATGTAAGCGTATTTTTTTAAACTAATTTTTTTCCTTTAAACCAATTTGATATTATTTCCTCTAAGCCCAATTTTGAAGCAACCCTAAGGCTGTTCAGCTAGGACCTCATAATTTTGAGCAGTGGTTGAATAATGAGGGCGATGTCTGGGGCGGCATTCCACCTTTTAGCTTCGGCTTCGCAGCAGCAAAAAGGCATTTGACTCCGATGGATTTGCCATATAGCAGCTCTGCTACATGCCAAGATTGATGCTTACAAGATGGTTATTTATTGAAATTTGGTTACAAGTCACAAATTACTTATCATCGTGCTAACTGGGTAAATAGACGATAGATTTGCAAATGAAAAGTTTTTCATGAAATGGCGTGATATAACGATAAGAAACACAGCTGTGATCGAAAACACCTTAGTATTAAACTAATTTAAAATAATAATTTTACTCTTATAGACACATTTCAATGCAGTTAAATTTTTTTCTTTCCTAAAGAGAGACTTAATGCATCATTTTACTTACCGAATGGCTTATCATTTTAACTCGGAATACAACATATGATTAAAGATAATAGACTAATATATAATTCAAGCAGTTTTACATTTAAAAAGTATCCTCTTTTCTTTTCTATAATCAGATATTTTCACTCCTCCAACATCGGCTATCCTTGTTTTTGCCAGATTTCCGAGATACTACGGGATTCAAAAGATATAAAAAGTGACGAAGTGGGACTTTTCGAAATATATCAAATCGAGCAGCAAAATGGAATGATTTTTTAGAACTCATTAACAAGGGCAGTTAAACAATGAATGGCTCAGCTATCTTCTTCAATATAATCAAAGAAACAGTCGAGACAAGAAAATATGAATCCAATAAAATAATCTGGCATCGATATTTTTCTTAGCAATATAAGGTCCATAACAAAAACACAAACATTTATTGTTAACTGATGAAATATCTCTACAAAAGACGAAAAACAAGCAGTAATTATAATCCACACAATGTGAGGATAGTTAAGATTTTTGAAACATCTTTATCAACGGCATATAATGATTTTAGAACTTGCACAGTTTTAATTTCCTTTAGTCGAGTTTTAAATACACATTATAAATATAGTAGTATCCCTGTAAACTTTATAGCTGATACTTATAATAGGCATTTGCATTCTTATATATGTAATCAATTGTGAAAAAGTCCACTTCGTAATTTTTTTTACTCTGCATGCAAATGCGTTTTTCTCCAAATTGCATTAGAAAAGACATGAATTCAGTGCAAGAAATATTCTAGGTAATTATCATCGGTTAAACATATACAATAATAAGATGGTAAGCTAGTGGAATAAAGCACGGATCACTTGCTAATTTTAAATATTCATTTTTCACATAGCAGATACGATCGCCTGGAAAGCCATTAATACTGAAGTAAAGAACGATTCAATGCAAGATTTGCATCGCACATTCTTTTTTATCTTATCACTTCCAGTCCATTCATGCAATGAAGGACGCCTCTGAAAGTTATCGATAAGAAAACAAAAATATTAGAAACTTAACCGAAATACTACTAATAAAGAAGTATTTACTAAAGTACTGCTTCAGTCGCTTAGGTTAAATGCATACCACTTATCTTTAATCTTTTTGAAACAGAAACGTATAGTTACGTGTCTTATTTCAATTGATTAAATCTGTGCTATTAAATTAAAATGTTGCGTTGTCATAGAAAAAGAGGAGAACAATTAATTCAAAGACAAATATACATTCAGACGTCTACTACTTCTGTTTGTCCAACATTGAAAGTTCCTTATCTTACACAAAATGGTGTGCCTTGATTTCTTGCTTAATTATTAATTAACCAAATTAATTAATTAATATAATAGGCTAAATGAATCACTTTTCTTAAGCCACTCTGACTTCTAAAAATATTTAATGTTCCATGAGAAAAAATGGTCTTTTACTGGGTTAAGAAAACAACGGTCAGTAAAAAACAACGGTCAGTAAAAACCGAGATCCATTTTTCTCTAGAAAATTGATTTAGGAATGGAAAATACATACGCCCAATAAATGTATTTAGACAATTTAAATTTAACACGGACTAAACAAAATGATTGCTTCTAGCTTTTATTCCTACAAACTCATTTTAATTATTTCATCATCCAAAAACATTATAAATAACTTTTTTCATAAAACCTGATTTAAATAGAATCAGGAACCTAGAAAAACTTTTTTTTTTGATAATTCGATTTTATTTGTCTCTGTAGTTTTTCTTAGGTTGAAAAACCGAAGGGAATGCATTTCAATTAATAAATGAAAAATAACTAAGTTAACCTAATACAACCGAAATATAGATCCCTATTTTGTTCAAACTCTCAATAACATATTACCATCAGACTTCTTGATCAATGAAATGAAAAATTATTCAAATATCGAAGTTGCTTTAAAACTTGGGTTTTTCCTTTAAAAATAATTTAGAATTTATGACAAAGATTAATATTGATACATCATTTAAAAGAAGACTTCATTAAGAGGACATTAACAGATCTGGTATTGAATTATAGGATAAATAAAAAAATATTTTCTAAATTAAATATCTTAATTTTTTTGTATGTACTTTGATCTTATAATAACAACTGAAAAATTGTGAGAATGGCACAATATTTTGTGATAGATTTTTACTCATTTGATATGATTATTTAAAGATATCAAATAACTTATTTTTAAATAAAAATAATTATTTGCCTCGAAATCAAAACCGGTTTGAAATTTAGCACTGTTGCAACTTGAAACTTTGATCTCTGTACTTCACAGATATCAGAAGAGTTTATGGAATAAATTCTTTGTCAGTCGGACATTTTTGCAGCCACTGAGCTTTTTAGTAATGATTAATGCGTTGACTCAAGTAATGACAAAATTTAAGAATCCTCAGTTCGAAGTTATATAATGAGTTATTCAAGCATTTGTTTTCGAAAGCAAAATGGAGAAACACATACAGTTAATAAAAAATATGATGGCTTCACCAAAATAGGTCCTGTTAACAATCTCAAATCGAAAGAATATTAAAATCATACAAAAGAAACCCCTGAAAACTATAAATAAAGTCTCGTGTTATATAAAAAAATATTATCGATTCATATTTCAATATTGTAATATGTTGTCGTTGTGTTATGACTTAAGGCACTTTATAAGCCCGTTGACTGTCAGCGATTACAATATTGTCAGCGATTTAAACCGAGTGAGCGTCTTTTGCTTTTGCAGTAGCGCCAACTAGAACCAAGAGTACAACTGATCTACTACTGTGTCACATTCGCTTTCACAGCCCCTTTCTAAAGGGGGGGGGGGGGCACATTCACACACTCACAGATGGAACACAGAAGAAGGACAACCATGCCCGAACCGGGGCGGCCAGATCACGAGGAAGACGCGCTACCCCAATGTCAGGACGCCGACGTATAGAAATCTTTCATAATAATATTCAAAAGACGCCAAAAAACTTATCTAACGGGGAAAAATCAATTATTCAAACAATCTGTATCACTCATAGAATTTTCTTCTATAAAAGTAGGGGAAAACAAAGATATTCTTACACCAGAACTAAATGGTAATTCTTCCATCGAAGTAGTTATTGCAAATCTTCTCAAAAGCGGTTGCAATCATTTCAAGCAACTAGTTGTATTTTTCCAATTCCATGGTCTTTTCTACCCTCTCTCCACCTGGTATGCAATAAAAAAAAACTTTAAAAACTGCCGTAGTCAACCATTAGTTAATAAACAAGTGCTGTCTCGTATTCCGTTTTTCATTATTACAATTCTAATTTTAAGCCCAATGTAATTTAAATAATATCAAACAAAGCAAATCATGGAATTCGATTTGGTTATTGATTCATGAGTGATATGAATCCTAGTGATAA
This sequence comes from Argiope aurantia, assembly GCA_026543865.1. NCBI lineage: Eukaryota > Metazoa > Arthropoda > Arachnida > Araneae > Araneidae > Argiope > Argiope aurantia. The sequence continues at coordinate 80,167 of JAPMOR010070295.1, forward strand.
GTGAGTTTTTTTTTTTTTCTGTATTTACTAAAAGTTATAAAGTCTATCAGTATCTTATGTATCCTTTGTAAAAGTTGTTAAAATAAATGGAGTTATTGTATTGGCAATTTCTGCCCCCCCCCTATATAAAAAAATGAAATATAGCCAGCCTTTTTAAAGTTCTTGCAGTAATGAATAATCTTTCCATAATGAAATTAGTTGGAGAATGGAATGGGAATCTGATATCAACAGATATGCGATCTACAATTAAGACAGTTAAGGAGAAGCGTACATCATATATGAATGATCAATATTGCTATAGCCTAGAGAGTGGAAATTAAAATTGAATCAATAGCCATCACCGACCACGATACAGCCTTTCCCATGGGAGGTGCATTTGACATGGAAGTGGAAATAAATCAGTCCTCATCTTTAATATGCTCACCCTAGAAGTTAAAAACAACCATCATACAAAACGTTTCTCATCTCCCTGTTTGAAGTGTCCCCAATTGACGCAAAGACAGCTAAAGACTTTGATAAGTTGGACAGACAAGGATAAGATAATGGAGATTGAAGGAACAGACAAGAATAAGATAATGGGGTTTGAAGGGATAGGCAAAAATAAGATAATGGGGAATTTTTAAGAAAGTTTTATATAGAATTAAATGGGTTAATCTTCGAGAGTTGTAGGGATGTTACTTTTAGATTCGATTTGGAGATCTTTCTTATCACAAATGAAAAAGCAAAACAAGAGAGGAGTTGAGACAATAATTTACACAGTTGGTTTTGTGATGTGCATTAGATTCTAAGGATAGGATAAGAGGGACAGTCCATATGGAGTAACCAAGGAAAAGATAAGTGAGGAAAAGGGAAGAAACTTTTCTGCAGAATTAATCGAAAGAATCATCCAGGCCGTAGGGAAACTGCAACTGGAGCATTTGGGATACGTGCACCTTTACACTTATTTTAGGGATGGCGTCTTCCAGTTGTTTATGTAACATTGATTTAATTTTCAGAGAACTAAGGAAAATAAATAATATGTTTGATAATCGACCTTTATTAATGTTAGTTTTTCAGATTTACAAATTTACTTTTCTATTGAACGCTAAGAGTAAAATTTACATCTTTATAATTCAAGAGGATCGAAATCCTTTTCGCGATTATAGGATCCATCTAAAGATTAATCTTTTTTTTCCAATTAATGTGAATCTGATAACACAAATGTTTCATTTCAAAACTTCAAGTTATTTGAAAAGTAAATGATTTTTTTAAAATATTGATTCCAAGAGATAAAATACACTGAAGCACATACAACCCCATTAGTGAAAACTAGTACAAATACACACACATTGGTAAGAACTTTCTCATTCTGTCCGAAAACAATCCTCCTTTTCATTAATTCCTTTTTCTTTCTGTCTCTTAACCTGGCCCCAAATCCGGACGCGAGCAAGTATAAAATTTGCAGATGTTACCTCTAAGTTTGTACGAATGAAATAATAAACATAGTTTTAAAAATGAAAAGAAAAAAAAGCATTAAAAAAGCTAACAGATAGACACAGACATTGTATGAGAATGGGAGCATTAAAGGCACGCCGCTAAATATGCTCCCATAAAAACTTTTCCGTGGCACCCGGAAAATTTTTACGACCCTGATCCTCTAGTGGCGAGACCCCTCCCCCCATTTCATCCCTCCTTCCCTTTCCTCCCCAGAGTTGAAATTTCGTGAGACTGCAACGATGGACGGATCAGGCCTAAGACGGAGAAAGATCATCAAAAACGAAGGGGATCTCCTTTCTGTGCGCTTCCATTATCCTTTTCTTTTCTTCTTTTTCTTCTTTTACAATTTTATTATCTTTTTCTCAAACTCTCTGAATCCATCTTTATGATATCCTTCTGGACGTACATACGTTTCGCAATTCCATAAGTGCAATTAATTCGCATCGCACCTGAGTTGGTAGTTTTAAGTGAAGAGGGAAGAAAAAATATATATATAGGTGGTCGGTTTGAGATTAAGTTTTCAAAGAACTGAGGAATGAAATTTTTGGCAGGTTTTTACGACCGACAGCCCTCTAAATGAAGCCTTTTATGTGTCCGGGTGGTTGGAAAACGTGCCGGACTTGTAAAAATCGCATTATGCATCGGCAATAACGAGACTGTGATTATGACATTTATTCAATTTGCGCTTCCGGCTTTGTCTGCCATGAAAGAATGAAGTCTTCCTTTTTTTTTTTACTAGTTCATGAATTAAATTGAAGCTGCGCTCAGCTGCATATCTTTCTTGTTTAGCTAAAACATTTCAAAAGTTCAAAATTGAAAAAAAAAATATTCAGAACATTTTATACTTATTGAAAATTATTACTTATTACATACTTATTTGAAAATTTGTATATATAAATTTTATTAAATTAACGTTCTGTTTTAAAGTTAAAGAAGGAGGTTTGGGGTTTTTTTTGTAAAGTTAAAGAAGAGGGCTTTAGCCCCCCCCCCCGGCTATTTTAGTGTGAATTTCGTGATTCTTTCTTTCTTTCTTTTTTCTTCTTCTCGTGAATTTAAAATGCAAGCCCAGGCTTCCAGACCACAAGATTCCAAGTTCGATACCTAAAAATAATATGTGTGTGGATGTAGTGACTTTAAATCCGACAATGACGATCAAGTGGGATGGAGTTTGGGTTGTTTGTTTGTTTAGTTGAGATTAATGGCGCAAGAGCCAGGTTTGGCCAAATTGCGCCAATCGAATAGTAGAGCTTGGAGAGAGGATTGCCAATTATTTCATAAGTCGTTGTCGACATCTGATCTTTGCTCAAAAATTAGCAAGCCTATCCCAAAATAACTCTCAAATTGTTTCAAAAGAGGGTGCTGATTTATTATCCTAAACTGAACAATGGCGAGAAACTGCGAACTGATACCTCAACGGCGAGATGATATTTAACTCGATCGTTATTATTATACAAAAATATTTTTAAATTATTTCTATATTATTAATCAATACTCTCAAAAATAGATTGATGAAACTAACAAAATGTGTTGGAAGATTTTAAACAAGAAATCTGTCTAAAAACAATTAGAGCTATTATTACGCAAATTGTGCTGCAGGCCACTTCATTAGGAATTTGTGTGCGTGTAGAATGAATGAGCTTAGAAACTAACTATTAACAACTGATCAAGATAAAATAAGATGAATCCTGTAAAATGCTACCTTTAAATTAAAATAAATCGCACCGTATCGATTTTTCTTCTTTTTCAGTTGATGCAAACAACAGGTACTATTTTTCTTTGATCATCTCAATATCAGATATCAATTGCATAATCCAGCCTATATTTAATTATAATAAAAAAAAGTTAATCTTTCCAATATTTTAAATTACTAAAATGTTGCGCGTATTTATATGCGACAAAACCAATTGTTTTTAGAATTCTAACAAACACTTTTATTTATTTCAAACTCGCCTTTATTTCTACACCTCGTAGGTTTGAAATAAAAATGTTCACTTCTTAACGAGTTTTCATTTGCCTTATTTTTTATGATTCTTAAAAAAATCCAGAAAATTTAGATTTCAAAAATGCCAGACAAAAAAAAAAAAAAAAAATCAAAGCAAATTCGAACTGAACTAAAATATGTGTAATAATGTTGTGTAATAACGTTTCCGGCTTGATTTTTGATACCCATATTTCATTTAAAAAATTTTCTTTTAATTACATAATAATGATAATGTGTACACAAACGTGTATTTCATATCGTCTCAGTTCAAGTGAGCATAAATCCAATAACGGAAACAATAAACAACATTTCAATAAAACATCTTGAATTTTTAAAGAAATTTATAAAATCTGAGAGAAAATTATCGAGAAAAAAAAGAGAAAATAAAAAAATTGGTTGCTGAGTTGCTTATTTTATGTATTTTTACAAGGTAAAAAGGATTTCTCTGCACTGATCTGCTCAGAGTTACTGAAGAAAAAAAAAATTTAAATTTTGATTATTTTATTTATTTTAATTAAAATTAAAAAAAAACTTTCTTAGTAATCCCCTATTACTTGTCAACTTTAGTAATTCTAAATATAATTGCTGCTCTATTGAGCATCTTGAATGGTATTTTCATCGTGTATATTGGATCATGCATGTTGCATACCAATTACAGATGGTATAGCTGCCAATAAAAATTATTATGCCATAAAAGAGCAATTTGTCATTTCATATTTGTAAAATATCTGTATATCGATCAATTATTTATAAATTTTATTAATTTACAAACATTCAAAACTTGATTTGCAAATAGGTTAATTAGACAACTATCTCAAAGCCTCGCAAACTAAAGATAGCAATTCTCGAGATATTTTTGTGTTTTTTTTTCCAAGATATTCTACCTATCTGCTTTTATATAATTTGCAAGAATCATGTGCTTGAATTATTTCCCATTTAACATTTAAACTTTAGAATATAATTTTGTTATAAAAAATTAACTTACAGTCCAATATTTTTCAGAGCTAGGTGGCTTACATATCAACAATATCGAAAAAACGTTGTATTAGATTATTTATATAGCGTTTAAGAGCGTTATAATTTAACGTTATGGTAGAAATTACCTTTAATTTTGATATACTTGCATTACTTACAGTTAAGTGTTTTTTTTTAAATTATCATGATTCCAATTAGTCATAATATTAGTAGCTTAAATACTGGTCGTATGGATTTTAAACTAAAATCAATTAAAAAAAATATCAATTTTAGAATTAGAAAAGTGTAGGAAGCATTATATAAGGACCTATACAATTCTTAATCCTACCCTCATTCTTTAAAGATTCTTATAATGCGCAAGGCATGCTTTTAAAAGCTGTTAAATGTTTCCCAAAGTTTGCATTTATTCCAAAATGAAAGTAACTGATTTAAAGAACACTTTACTTTTTGTTCGCAGAAATATATGGCTTGCCATTTTTCGACTTAGTTAAAAAATAATTCTTTTATAAAATGAGAAGCAATTTATTTTTTCATTTTATTGCATCTACTACAATCCTCCTACATGTCCTATAGCAAAAAATGAATGTATTTATATTGAGCATTGTACATAATGTTTAGGTAGTCGATTAAAGTCGATTTTTTAAAATTTGAAATTATATATATATATTTTATTCAACATTCTTAATGTTGGAACAAGTTTCTTTATAAAACCGTCAGAATTTTGTTTCAAAGTCTATTTTTTGGGAAGTTACACTGACTTTTATACTTGCATTTACTTACGTTTTAATGCTATTTTGCATATTTAGATACCATTTTCTCGAATTCTCATGTTATTGAAAGAATTATCTAACAATAATACTTCTTAAATTAAAATCTAATTTATATGTTTTGTTCAAATTTGATATAATAATTTTTCAATATGTTCTACAGCTCGTGAAATAGAGAATAAATAATCTATCCATTTAGAAATATGTTATGGTTGTTTTAGTGCATCACAATGTGAAAAAATTGAAATTTTCGTGTTATTTTATCACTTGAACCCCAATATTTAAAAAAAGATAGAAATACAGTTTATTTTTTAGTTCAGGATCTAGATAATATATTTCCTAAGCTACTTGCAAAATTTAAAACAAATCATTTAATAGACGTTTAAACTAGAAGATTTTTGCTTTACATCTCTGTTTTTAGCCTAAAAAGGTCATATTTTCTAATTTTTGAAATTTTGCTACTTATCAGATATATTTTTGTTTCATAGACGTTTTTTAATCTATTAAATGCAAATATTTAAAGTTATAATTTTTTGAACCTAATAATTAATCGAGGAACGTAGTCATACCTTAAATTAATTGCATTTAAATTAAAAATACCAAAAAAAGTTTTATTTTTCCATTTTAAGATGTACAGCCCACATATCAAATATTTATAAAATATTGGCCAACAGTTACAGAACAGAAACTATTAATCAAAAAGTTTTTGCCTAAACTTTTTTTATTCAATTATATGAGTAAAAATACTAATTCTTTTCCGATTTACTAAGTTAAACTCTGGAATTGGAAAATAGTTGGAATTGTGCAGCATATTCACTTTTAAAGACCCAAGCAATTACAAAACGCTGAATTAATTTATAATTCAAAACTACCGAAGTATTACCATGTACAATAGCCACCTCTCTTTCACTTTAAAGGAACACAAAGAAGAACCTGTTATTCCATTTATAACAGATATTTATCAATCATTTTACAAAATCATTCAACAATAAAACCACAAACTGCAAATTGCGCCTCTATGGCTAAAAAAAGGCATATACCCGAAGTTGAATCTACAAGGATAAAAAAGGGTATAATTATTTCTTATCTCTTCGATTGAACTTCCACATCGGAAAAATCCAACTCTTATAAAATTAAAAGGCAATCAAAAATGAAAATTAAAAAAAAACGAGGATCCATCTCATTCTGCTAAACAGTTCTAGCGTAATTTAAGCAGACATCATCAACTCGTCATTCCTGAATAGAAACAAAGCGCTGCAAAATAGAAGCTGTCTCATCATTGCAAAGGATGTATGTCACTCCAGATGATATCGCGGCATCCGAAACACAGGTGTGGCCTTTTCCCCCACCCATGGTATCAAGATACGAATCTTTAGCTAGCTGCTATCAGCATGCACGGAGTGGTGCTGCTGCATCTGTACCATCCCCTCGCTCCATGCTGATGTTTTGTTTTGGACAGAGGACAAATGCGCCAACACCGAATGAATAGGAATTGAATAGGCAGTGGCTGTGTGGCTAGGAATAAATGAAAAGAAACTTGAATTGAGCTCATTGATTTTTGTATTGCATAATGCATGGAGAGATGAAAGTGAAATGGGTTTGTCTGGTGTGTTGTTGTATTTTAATCACACAAGAAAAGGACTACTGTTCTCTAATATAGAATCTTCCTTTTTTTTAAGCTTTTGAATTTTTAACATCATAATGTTTTAAGCCGGAACGAATTGTGCTAAAATTGCTCACAACGTTCCATAATATAGATGCTGAATCTAGAGCTACTAAATTTGATAATTGTCCACTAAGAAAAGGTTATTCAAAATTTTAAATTTCTGATTGAAATAGAAAAATAAACAAAATACATTTAACGTTTTCTTTCCTCAATAATTGTGGAACATATTATCACAGAAAATTCATTTTTATATTACTTTAAAAGTCAAAGAATCACGTTTCCAGTGATGCTATTTTATCTCCATGCTATTTTAATAGATCTTTGAAAATATTCATTGTACCACGACTCTTACAATAGATTTTTATCATTCATTCGCTATTAAAATATTCGGTTTTTTGTTTAATAATTGAGTCGGCTTTCACAGTATAGCTTTTAATTAAAAAACATCGGCAAATCTATTTAATTTTCAAGACTTGCTTATAAGCTTTTGTTTCATATTTAGTGGAATATTTTGTCTTTTGTATTTATTTTCCTGATATAATTCTATTAATTTTCAGACTAACTTGAAAATTCATAAAATTAGAACATAATTTGTTTTAGATTAGTAATTCGAATTCCCTTTGTTATTCCTTTATGTCCTCCATTATGCTATGAATTAAGCTCAGTCAAAACATCCCGTTAAAATCTGTCAATGAATGTTAATTAATTTGACAAAACATTAACGTATACGTTTGATGTTAACATATAAAGTAAAGTTTTAAAAAATTTCTTTTTGTTTCTTTTTTTTTCTTGCGCCAATCTATGTATAAGATATCGAAAAAAAGTTTTCGATCCAAACTAACAAACATGTTGAGTCTTATGAGCATCGGAACGTTTATTTTTAATTTTATTTGTCCTAAATAGAGTTATTATTAATTGTAATAACACGATTCAAATTTCACATGCAAACCAAAGATCTCTCAAGTTTATGTGAACTCATAACGGATTTAATGCAAATAATATTCTAAAAAAAATATTATTCAATCAAACTGTAAAAAAAAAAAAAAGGTTTAAAGAATTTCACAGTTTGATATATATCGACCATTTTGATGCCAAAACCATAAAACAAATTTCGTTTATCACCCATATCAAATTTCGTTTCGTTTAAGTACTTTTTTTGTAGATTGGTGAGTAATTCTTTTCACTTAACACGAAAAAAAAATCTTCTCTTTTGTGTTTTGATTCAAAATTTGATTCATATATAAATTCGTTATACTCATGAAATCTAATTCATTTTTGTATCATTTCGTTTCTTACCTGTTGTCTTGAAAGACAAGTCTGTAGGTCATGTCAAAGCAAGTTGTCATGGTAACATGCGCAAACTATACCCCAGTCTTCTCTTAGAAACTTCAGTGTGCAACCAGCGGGAAAGATCCACTTCGGAACTTTTAGAATTATTCCCTAGTGAAAATGTTATCTCTGTCCTCCCTTCTTCAGCTTAAACATTGTGAATCTTGAGCAGCGTTCTGAATACCAAGAGTGCTCAGATTTCTATTTTCAGAGTCACGCACATTAGTGCTTTGTACTTCATCTACACATAGTATAAAATGAAGTCTCCTGAAAGCATCTTTAAGTTTGAAAAAGAAAAACTCCAGAAATACTTAACTGATATTAAAGATATTTGTACCATTTTGTAGGACATTTATCGAGGAAGGATTTAGTATATTGAAGTCATATCAAAATAAAAAAAGGAGTTTTATAATTGTTATTTTAATTATTTTCCTAGTACGATTCGCGCATGCGTAAAACAGCAGTATCTGTGCTTTAAACTTATCCCCGCATGTGCGAAACCTCCAACTGAGCATGCTCATATAACAAGAACTATGGTATACACAAGCGATACATATCTTTGTTACGTCCGATTTTAAACAGCGATTCAAAACTTATTATGCCCCTCCCCCCCCCCCAAAAAAAAAGGAAATCCAACCTTGGCCTGAGCATATTAAATGCCACAACGCTTCGTTTGTTGCGCGATAGTGAAAATTTTGAAGAAAGAAACGTTCGGTTAACGAATAACAGAGAAAGAATGTCCATACTTAGGGAAAGAGGGTCTTCTGTTGAGAGAAGTAATAGCGTCTCTATAAATCGCACTACAATTGAATTACAGAGACAGAAAGAATCTCATGAGAAGAGAAATGATCGCCCAGCCAATATAATTTACAAAGAAATATTATAAAGCAAGCTGAATTTTATTTTCATATCAGATTATACAAAATTGACAAGCAAGTGAAGGTCAGTAGGTACAATGACGTATTTGTACATTTTTAAATTTTAAAACAGCTGTTCTGTCATATATTTTTAGTGAATTCTTTGTCTATGAATATATCATATTTTTACTTTTTCAACAGTATAAATATTTCTGTATGTGTGCTATATAAAATTGTTTTATAGTTATTTTTGATGATTTCTATATATATTTTTATGTTTGTTTGATATTACGTGATATGCCCATATCATATCGAGTGGAGGCTAGACTTAAGTTTTAAGCTAATTTTTCCTCTTGGATGTTGTGCTACGGGTAATGCTGTGCGGCTTTGCTAGTATTACAATAAAGCAATCCGAAAATAAAGTTTTCATTTTTTTTGAATGACTGAAACCGAAATTTGACAAATTTGAGTGACAATTTTAATTACAAGATCAAGTACTAAATTTCATTCATTTATGTCGTTGAGATTTTAAGTTATGGCCTTTTCATACATGTGAAAGCAAAGAGCGGCAGTCATCGATCTCTTGGACGGATTCGGAATATGATATGGATCGACATTTTAGATTTCGTTGACTAAATTTTGACAATCTGTCTGTTTACAATCCAGCATTTTCTACCTGTTTACAATCTTTACATTTTGTAGTTATCGTATTTGCTTGCTCTCACACAAGAGACAATATACTTCTGATTAATGGAATTTATTTAATATTTAGTAAAAATTTATAAATTTGGTGTCAAGACTGTGTATCAAATTACGTACCCTGATTCAAAGCTTGTTTGTGTTATCATGTTTACAGAAAGACATGATTCCAAAAATGTGTTCTTTGGTCTGAGGGAGGTTCGAAAGATAGCGATCCGTAAAAATCTCTGGTTCAAATTTTTTGAAGAATACAATACTTTACCTTTGCACAAAAGAATATAAAAATGAAACAAATATTCGAAAAAGACTAATAAGTATCGTTTGGGTCAAGTTGTGTATGTGTGTTACTCGTTGCGAAAACATTTTATACGTGAAACCGGCCAAGACGGTATAAAATATTACATGCTGGCATCTGTAGATTGTTGAGCAGGTTTTTAAATATTAAAAAGCCAAGATGAGTTTCTACAATGATTGGGCTAACGAATAACGAATAACGTTGATCTATTTACAGACTAGCAGAAATAAATTTACAAACTGGGGTGTTTTTTTCGGATTAAAACATGAACATTCATTAAAATGTCGAAGGTGAATATTCTTTAGGCTTAACATACTTTCTATTTCAATAGTACATTTTGAGAAATTAAATTCAGTTTAAAGGATCTGTGTACATTTCTGGTTTAAAACAATTGTTTTTTCAACTTTAGTCTAATAAAATAAGGAACATTTCACTGTTTATAAAAATGTATAATTTATAAAGGTTTAAAATTCGAAAGTTTATATATTATATATTTAACAATAAATCTGGCCAAGCTCCTATGATAGAATTAAAAAAAATAAATTAAGCTGAACTTTTTGTCTAAATGCATTTTCTTGAAATTTCGTTACGAATAGAACGCATTCTATTTTTCACAGTCGCATGAAATGTTATTCAGCGATATTTACAAGCCTTACGAATCTGGTAAACGTACTTTTATTTTTTTCTGATCAATAAGATCAATATTTAGAGGTTATTCATCATGCAAAAATCATACATTTTTTTAAAATTTTCAAGTCACTCAATTTTTTTTCCAAATTTTTGTTAATAGTATATTTAAATGAAAATAAGTTCACTGTAATTATTAAACTTATATATTATGCTAATTTTGGAGTGATTTTACTCAGAATCATTTTTTCTGAAAGTACCGTTTTGTGGTTATGTACTTGAGAACTATTACATCACAAAAAATATTCGATTTATCTTAGAAAATTTCAAAATACTTTAATAAATAAATATTTTTTTACTGTTTTATTATTAAAATATATAAATCGCTTTATCCGTCCAAAATTTTTTATGAGATGCTAGATTGTCCCCCTTACTTGCAACTGAAATTTCGGCAATATTCATTTTTGAAAGCGCCTCAGTTCCTTTAAGTTCTGACTTTTTAAAATTATTTTTAAAGTAATGTCCAACATTTTTTTTTTGAATTTTGAATTTTGAATTTACTAATGAAATAAGAAATTCTGAAAATGTTAAAAAATTTCCGTTTTCAACTTTAATTATTCTACTAGTAGATTTTTAACGCACTATAAAAAAATTCTTATGTATGTAAAAATTATTATTATCTTAAAAAAAATTACTCTATTAATAGTCTACAATTGATAAAAGATAAACACGTTTGTAATTTTAATAAATCTGTGATTGTTAAAAATTGTTGATGGACTTTAAAAAATGACGTTGGAGTCTCATAATGTTAATTCAGCTAACAAATGTTTCTGAACAAGTAAACACTTGTTCTGTGTCACAGACGTGCAAAATGAAATGAATATAAAAATAGGAACAAACAGTATTATGAAAATTTCAATGTGTTAAAGGCGACCTCGGCTGTTTATTTCCGAAAATAACTTATGATTCTAAAAATGTTTAACTTAAAATTCAAACGACCCATAAAATTTATTTCATTATTATCAATTTAAATTATATCGAGTGATCTAAAGGAAGGATTTTGAAACAAATAAAGACACATAGCTCTGATTCAAGGGCAACATAGTTAAAATTTCTTTTGTTAAAATAAAACTTGGAATGACTTAAGAATGGAAGCATTTCAGCCAAAATAATTGTCTATAATTAAGATAATGATCTCTAGTTTAATTTAGCTGTATTAACGTTCCGTTTTAAAGAAACACTAAGGTTATTTTTGGTACGTGGCTCGTAATTTTGAACCGCGATTAGATGAGAGGACGACATCTGAGCTGGCGTCCCCCTCTCCACACCATGCCACCCCACCGGACATATTCAACGTGCACCAGATCTGCATACACGACGGTTCTTCTATAGAATTGGGCCACGAACCTGAAACTCTCCGGTTCCGAAGCCAATACCTTACCACCGGTCCTTAATGATAACTTCTATAATTTTATTTTAATTATATAGATTTTCATTCTAAATCCAGTTCTAAATCTTGAAATTGATCAATAAACATTTAGATTAATTGCAAACATCTTATAAAAATAAAATCAGAAATCACGTAGCAGAACAATACCAAAAAGAGTCCAATTTTGGTCATTGCTACAGGCATGAGATAAACTGAGGGCAAAAGAAATCCATCATTCTGGTCATCATTTTTTAATTCTCTCTTCGGAAGTTTTCATTAATTGAACTTAACTTTAAAGATTAACACTGCATTCAACTCAACAATCGATGCCATCCTTCTCTAACAAATCCTGAATTTTTCAAATCACAGTTGTTTTCTCTCTCTCTCTCTCTTTAACTTCATTTAAAACTAAAGCTTAACCTTGCGGTCAGCACAAAAATATATGCCAACCTTCTGTAAAAAATGTTGGAAAGAATGGAGTAAAAATCTAAAAATTTGATAGGACAATGCCAGATTTATGAGATTCTGAAATGCAAGGAAGACATTGTTTGATTTATGACTAATTCGGATGATTTTGTTCTTGTGAGAAATGATTAAAATATGCAGATGTGAAGGATTCGGGGAAAAAATTAAATTAGGCTATCATATGTATTTTGCAGGTAGTTGTCTCTCGCTTCCACTGTTTAATATTGTCCAATTCAAAGTGGTTACTTCACTTATTTATTCCCAAGTGAAATGAACTATTTAACTCGACGGTTTCCGGTCATTGGGTCCGCTGTCACCACTTCCTTCACGTCGCATCTCTTTTTGTGCATGTCTATCCCACCAGATAATAGTTTGGTATCTCAGCGAGAGGCCATTGTCCTGCGACTGGTAATGCGTTTCGCAAAGTTTCTGTGCGCAGTTCCCAAACTCCTTCAGAAAATTCTTCCCTGCTTACTGATGCGATACAGTTAGCAACTCTTGTCCGGTGGTTGGGCAGAGTGTCCGCACTTAGTATGCACGGCACACGGCCCCGCCACTGGCCCTTCAGGAAAAGACCGCGGACAAGTGCGACAGTCACAGTGCGAACAGCCGGCGTTGACATTGAAAATGAATGGCTTATTTGCTATCTGGAATCAGGACTTGCTTGAGCAGAGGGTTTTCGCTGTGGGTGGCGACGTCTCTTTCTCTGTCTTAGCATGGAATAGTGGAAGACCATAAGATTGGTGGAAGACCATAATAAAGACAGGGACCGATCTCAGGCGATGCGTGAATCTTAAAATTCACTTCTCATTTGAGATAAATAAATTTGACTTTTATGGATTCGGAAGCATGTTGCCACCATGAGTGTCGAAAAATGGGATGAATAAATTCAACAGTAATAAAAATCGTTGTCCAGAAAATTATTTCACTCGTAGTTATGGTTGTCTAGTCTTTTTATTTGCAAATTAACAAAAGTGAAGAGGAAATTGTATCAGCGGGAGCACTTTAGAAACGAAAATTAAGATCATAAAACTTTCAGTTTTTACTATGGTTAACTGATCTTTGTCTATTTTTGAGTAGGAAAGGGAAACACTTTAGATAAGGATGATTTCTTAAAATTTTCCATTTAAAGATAAAGTTTTAATAAACAGAAGGGACTTCTGTTTCGAACTATCATTTTGACTTAAGAGGACATTGGGTTTGGAACTTTTTGCTGTTCTCCAGTTATATATATTGACTTGCCAAACTCTGTGAAAGATTTCATGGATCAAATGTTCGCACATTGGTGAAACTTTGGATATTGCCAGCTCACGTATAAGCGTAATCATTCGGTTCAAAAACATTGGTTATGTCTGCTTCTATTAGCTCTGTGGTAACTTGGAAACGGAACACAAATCAAATCATTAAGAGAAAAAACTTCGTTCTTTTTTGTTGTTTCTTATGGCACTTGCAATGGACAAACCCACTGTTCGAAGACAGCCAATTTAAGCCTGAGGGGAAGCGCCTCTTGCTTCTATAGTAGCACCAACTAGGGCCAAGAGAACGACTTAGCTACACACACGTCACAACCCTTTCTACGTGGTGTACTTCATTCACGTATTTTATTCACTCAACCACAGATCGTAATTTAGACCTGAATCAGAGAACGATCACCTCTGATCCAGCACCCCCAGTGGTATTACTCTCGACATGGAGGACTTTGTGACCACTACAGATTTAACTCGCGTCAGCCACCAAGCACGCGGAGAAACTTTGGCTGGCGAGATTCGAACTCGCAACTTAAGGGACGCGAATCCGACGCTCTACCAACCAGGCTATTCCAGCCTTCATTCTTTTGTTTAAAGAGTGAATTGGGCAACACTTCAGAAATATTAATATTATTTATTTGATATAACAGTATTCACACATATGAACCGAAACATTACAACAAAAGAAAACAACCTTAATCAGTTCTAATTTTAAATCATAATCAAAAAATTTTTATCTAATGAAATTATAATGAATTATAATCATTTGATTTATTTATTTGAAACACTTTCACATGCTATTTGAATTTATTTTTACTTACATTATTTGTTAATTTTTAATAGTGTTTGGGGACCAACTGCTAGCTAAAAAATTTTTAATTGAGTACTTTATATTACATAGTTTGTTGATAGCTCCTTCAGAAATATTTTTTGAGCTTCATATAATGTTTGCTTTGATAATCGTATAACTCACTGCATTAAAGAACCTTACGCCCTTCTCTTCATTGTACTATGTAGCTCTCTAATTGACTGTCACGTCCCGTAAAATCTGAGTTTTTAATTATTTAAACGGAAGTAATTCAACTTAAATAAATACAAAACCTTTTTCTTTTTTGTTAAAACCAAATATGTTTCTTCCTTCAAATATGAATATAGAAAGCAACAATTTTTATATTTTATATGCACTACAGGATAATTTTTTATAATTTATACAATATCTCAAAGAATTATTCAATAAAAATTTATCTAATTAATTATAAAATTAAGTTTTTTTTTTTTTTGCTTTCAAAAGAATACAAGTGACGTAAATAATAATATTTTATTTTATTTTACTCAATAAAAAATTATCAGTTATGAATTTTATATAATAATGTAAGCCTAAGTAATTATATTCAGTAAAATACTCTTGCCACTCTAACTTTTAAATAAAAAAATAAAATAAATAAATAAATAAAAAGACGTTTTTATCTTCTGAGACCAAATCTGACCAAGTTATGAAGTTTTGAATATCATTATTTTAAAATAATCCGCAGTTTTCTAATTTTAGAGTAATCAATATTATTATGAAGTTTAGAATATCATGATTTTAGGACAATCCACAATTTTATAGTTTTAGGGTAATCAGTATTCAAATTTCCATACTTTATTTAGTATTAGTCACAACGGAACAGATTAAATGCTACTGTTTCAAAAATATTTTATTAAATATGACTCAAAGGGTCTGAATAAAAGTTAAAAAAAAATTGTTATTCACCATCATCAGAAATTTTTTTTGACCCAAACTGCATAAAATAGTATTCTTTACTACATTTAAATTATTTTATGTATATGTCGGAAATTATTTAAAAATTAGGTATTGAGACCTGATTAGAGTGAACATCTTGTGCACATACACATACCCGCGCACGCACACACACATACACTTTTTCTTTTATTATTTCTAGAAATTATTTTATTATTTGAGCCCTTTTATTATTTATTACTATTCCATTCCAAGGAGACATTTTTATCCCCCACTTTTTTAAACCAAAAATGTTTATAGAAAAAATGGTCCAAAAAAAAAAAAAAAAACGAAAAAATGGTCATTTTTTTAAAATTATGTAATGAAAAATTGTTACGTTCAGATAACAACGACTCCTGCAATTAAATTAGACAAAAACATGAATTAAGCCTTCTAGGATATCTTTTTATATATCTTTATATCAGGTATACCTAGGATATATATGAGATTTGCATATCCTGAATATATGCAAATCTCAGGGCTTCTTTACCATTCTAAACATAGAAAGAAAATTTTTTTTTTATGGATTTTAATTTAATCTTTTTAAATCTTTATATAAATAATTTAAATAGCAATTTTGACAAACGACAAAATATATAATTGCAAATGACTTTTAAAAAAATTGATTTCAGTGTATTAGATATAAAAAGAGCACAATTAAAATTTAAAAATATTTTAATAAAATAGTAAAAAATGATAAAACGATCCTTAAATAATATTTTATAAAGGCATCAAACAGTTTTTTTAAGATTATAAAACATCATATTATTTTAGAACTATAAAATAACATAATACTTGCGAGTTCCAATTAATTACGAATGTTTTTAAAATAATGTTCCAAAATTAAATTAAATGATATTTGATTTTAATTCGAATAATTTCTATTGCACAGGCTTTATTATTAAAATGGAAGCATAAAATAAATTTACTTTCAAAATATCACTGAAAAAAAAAACTCAAAGGTTTGGGACTTCCTAAAATTGTGAACCTCTTAGGTAATATCCTATTTCAGCTACTTGATAAACCGACTCTAGAAGATATGAAAGACCAATCATGTCTAAAGTCTGTGACATCGTAACTTTATCGTGCTATGACGTTACCGACTAAAGTTTTGAAATTTACGAAGAATTTATGTTTTACGTTATCTGTACATGCCATTTCCTCGGTCGCAGTCTGCGCGACAAGTAACTAACTATTCAGTCCACCCTCCAAAATGGATAAAAAAATTATCAAGATACGTTTCTTTCGATACCCTAAACGTTAGAAGATCACCATTTCGAATGTGAATGAACTACGCGAAGGAGAAAGAAGGGTGATGATTCTCCAATTGCAGCACCCACTGGAATACAGAACAGATCGAAATTGTTTCCCCTTGATTTCCGGCAGCGAGGACAACCCCGATAATTTTGTTATTGTTCAGTCCCGGCGCGTTTACGGTCACCTATTACCCATTTATCCATGGGCATGCATTGATGAGAGGCTATTCTTCGCGGGGGAATGAGGAATGAGATGGAACAAAAATCGCGGATCTTATAACAGGGTAGGAACGTCCCCAGGGTTGGGAGATTGCACTTCTCTGTTTTGTTAGGAACACAATGAACTTTCTACAGGTTGTTGTCAGGATGGATGGGACCGGTTGTTTCTTTAGGGAAAATTCCCCCTCGAGGAATGAAAAACGAGTTTTGAAACTGGTACAAAAAATGAAAATTAAATTTCAAAACAAAAGAAAGAATATCTTCTTGTAACTCGAAAAGAAGCTCATTAAAAATGTTCAAACTTAGAATTCAAAATTTCAAATCAAATAGCAAAATCAAATATAAGATGAATGCTTATTCATCTCATCATAGAAATTATATTGTTCATAACAGGGGGTATACTGTCAGACAGGGTTTGATATTTCAGATTAGTATTTCATTTAAAAATATTTTTTATTTATTTGTTAGAAATTATGTTGATTATTGTCTTAGAAATTATATTGATTATTGTCTTAGAAATTTTATTGATTATAATAGTGACAGGGCTTGATATTTCAGATAGGTATTTTATTTTAAAATCTTTTTGTTTTAATTGTTAGAAATTATATTGATTTCAATAGTGACAATTTTAATATTTCAAATTGGTATTTTATTAAGAAATTTTTTTTAGAAATTATATTGATTATTGTTTTAGAAATTATATTGATTATAATGGTGACAGGGTTTGATACTTCAGATTGGTGTTTTATTTTAAAATCTTTTGTTTTATTTGTTTGAAATTATATTTCAGAATGGTACTTTACTTTTTTTTTTTTTATTTGTTCCATGGAAACATTAATGACAACTATTTTGATGATTTTTTTTCTATATTCACTTGAAATAATTTACAAAATTCAAAATGGCCTTTATGTCCATTGTGAGCGATGATAAAATAATATACTCAATGCTTGTTGTTTAATGCATAAGATGCATCGAAACTGCTTTTAGCACTTTCGTTCTCTCTCTCTCTATTTTCTTTTTTTTTTTTTCTATTCCACCAAATCAATGTGGATTTGAGGATAACAATAGAATATTAAAAAAGTACCAATAAATATAAATCTAGTTTCTTTTATATGTAAAATGGCAAACACACAATTTTATGAAGCGCAATATATCGGGGAGTTATTGAATCTACATATAGTATTTGTTTGGAAATTTCTGTCATATTTTTAATGACCCAAAAATTAGTAAAAAAAAACATTAGAACATAATGTTCATAAGCAAGAGCCATCTCATTACTTCCTTTTTTTTTTCATAATGTCCTTATTTCTGAAAAACTAAAATCTAAAATCTGGTTTAAAAAAAACCCAAATTTTTAGATTTTCCATTAACGAACAATTATAATTAAACTGCGAATCATAACCATAAGATGCGTTTCACATTACAAAAAACGAACAAACAAGCTATTTTTATGACAAGTGTAAACTTCTAAGTTTACTGCATGGTAGGCGTCATTAACTTGTTCTAAATTCAATGAATTGTTATAGCTTATGTTTGTCTTTTAAACATCTGAGATGCAGCGCCAAATGGAATGCAATATTTTTATTATTATCGCTTGAGGCATTTTATCGCGAAAATGTTTGAAAAAAGAATCTCTCTCTTATTACTCTAAAATAATAATTTGATGCAGTAGTTATATTTTACTACTTATTTTAAGTCTGAGAATGGAACTCTTTGTATACACTTTGCATTCATAAAACAAAAGGAAAAACATCACTTGCAAAGCCATAAATGAGGATTAAAACAACGTCTAAAATGAGTGGGAATGTTGTTTTTGAAATATTTTTACAGCCTTTTAACGAGTAACACAATAATGCTATTGTACGCTAATAACGTTTTATAGCAAATTTTTATCGATTCCATTTAGAATATAACTTTTGATATTGTTTTTATATAAACTACTGGGAGTGGTCTTCCCGAAATTTTCTCGCATACTGTCTTATTCCTTATTGATTAAAGACCACAAAAAATTGCAGATCTTGAGAAAAGCTGTGAATGGGTTACATGGCATTGGCGAATAATTATTTCAAAATATATATCTTTGATAGGAATCTAGGATTTTTTTACTGACCCATCGCACGAATATATATCTTGGGCACCTTTTTTTTTCTATATTTTACAATCAAAATTTAACAAATAATACAATTGGTTTAACAAATTGGCATACCTAATTTCATTATTTTAAGTCATTGGGCTAACGTGCATACAAAAGTACAGATATGGCTCAAAATTTGAGAAAATCATATTTTAAATGCTAAACCTATGTATGAAATTTTATCTGCCTAGTCATTTGGCGAAATTATACATTATCTGGCGATTTTTCACTTGCCCCCGGCTAATGGAAAAGTACCTCTTTGTGTTTTGTTGTTATCTATTTCACTTCTACTCGAACAGTTAACTAGTCAGATTTCCTTTGAATGGATTTCATTGAAATTCGACAGAAATCTAAAAATTTGGTCATAAAACCATATCCTAAATTTTATCGGTTTAGCTCGAAGCGTTTTTATGATATCGTGTTCATAGATTGAAAGCCATAATTTCGTTTTTTGAATTCAGGATTCATTCCATAAAATATGAAAATTCGTCAAAATATTGAGCTCAATTTTTTTGTGATTAAAATACTTCTTTTGTACTTCGTATAAAATAAAAGGGAAAAAGATGCACATTATATGGAATAAGAGTACATAATATCACATGTGCATCAATGTGCGATACTTGATTGTTAGTTAATCATTTATTAGTTTACCACTTTACTTTATTCATTTACTACTTTTTTACATATTATAAAATATTTGAAGCAAAAGCATTGCAGTTACAAATGCATAGAAAAAAGTCTAGTTCCTCAATCTCTATTTTTTTCAAGCACTTCTTACGTGTTTATTCTTTATCTTGTTACTTTTTTTTATCTATTTCCACATGCCACGCATAACAGATGGTCAAAAATAATCTCGCCTAAAATCACAGATTCTGCATTGGAATACATAAAAAGATACTTTGAAAATTTGCAAAAAAAGATATTTGATATGAAGATTTGACATGTATTTTTAATGTTTTTTTAGAGGAAATGTTGAAAACTAATAAATGAAATCAGTCGGTGTAGTCTCTCCGAAATTTTCTCGCATATTCCCTAATAAAGATATTATCGCCTTTGCCCTGTATAAAAGTTTTAAACTTTAAGTACAGTCGTGAACGCAACGAGTGCTCAGATTTTTCTTTTCAAAGTTCCATAGTTGGGCATTTTTAATTTCATAGCGATAAGAAGGAACCCCCGTATGCATACTGGACGCTTTTTATTAATACTAACAATTGATTAAAACCAAAATTTGATACACAATTACGATTTTAGAAATACGATAAAGTGTTAAAATTCATCTAAGACGTTGCATTTCGGAATGATGGTCAACCCTCTGACTGATTGGGTTCAAAACTTGATGCGGGATTATGCTAAATTTTATTCATATAACTCTACTAAGTTATCTTTTTCATTTGTAATCGGATTACTGGGTTGCAGAAATTTACAAATTGAATAGTGTAAAGACTACATACCGAGTTTCATCCCTATAACTTAAAGGTTTTTTTAAATTCATTACATAAAAAGAGCGACAAACTCACACAATTCCAAAAATATGCTTTTCTGTCTCAGGGTGATTCATGAAAATTTGGAAAACTCAATTTAAAATAAAAAAACTGTATCTATATTTCGTGCACGAGAAAACAAAAAGAAAATTTTTAATATCTTTTTTATATTTGATGAAGTTAAGTTCTAAAAAAATACCTTTTTTTGCTGCTTCTCACGCTTAAGCTAGTATTTAAGATTATTTTTGTTAACAGCCACAATAACTTGATAAAGTATTTGTGATTATAATACGATAAATTGCCAGTAAAATACGTGTATCAATTTTTTTTTCTCTGGGGAAAGCGGTGTAAGGATAGAATAAGTAACAGTAATGATTCGGAATATTAATTTGAACCACGACAATAGCAATGTTACAATTTTTTTAAAATAAATATGGCTCTTTTTTGATTAACTTCAAGTATTGTGAAATTTTTTTTTTAAAGAATTTTGAAAAAGTATTTTTTCTATTTGACTAATTTAAAGCAACATTTGATTAAGGGCTGCTCGTGTAAAGACTACACATGAAATTCAACTCCTCAATCTAACTGAGGTTTGGAATTATTCTATTTCTATGCATTCAGATAGACAAACAAGTCCTTGTCTGATGGTTCAAAATTTCATACAGATATGCAAAAAATATCGTTCATAATTTAAACATAAAAACCACGTGCTTGGTGATTCATTCCTCTAGCTATTCATCATTTTGAGTTAAGTTTACTTCCAAATGGAAGCACAGAGCGACAGACTTTTCTTTAATGTATTTAATTCAAAAAGTGATGTAAATCTTAAATTTTGCTATGAATATGACATTCTAAAAATTTCATTTGTCTAATTCATTCGTTAATAATAATGAACAAGGAAATTTTTTTCCCTTATCCATGCAAATCTTAAAAGTTGAAATTTATCAAAATATCAATATTCAACATTTTTTTCTTTTTACTTTTATGCTTTTTCCCCTAACTATACTTTGAGCATGAGTGATCAGAAGCATGGCATTATTCTCTT
Organism: Argiope aurantia; assembly: GCA_026543865.1. Taxonomy (NCBI): domain Eukaryota; kingdom Metazoa; phylum Arthropoda; class Arachnida; order Araneae; family Araneidae; genus Argiope; species Argiope aurantia. Next base: position 101,895 of record JAPMOR010070295.1, read on the forward strand.
GGAAACTTTGTGCTAGATCACGCTTATGCTAAAAGCAAGCGAAGACGAGAAGCATGAAAACCCTCAACGGTCTTCTTTACATAGTTACTCTTTTAAACTGGTTCTGGATATTCACCTGAGAATAATGAAATATTATGTATGCATTTATGCGTAAAAAGTTCCTGTTAACTGCAATTTATGAAGCGCATTTAATTATATAATCGTCATTTAATCCTTGTGAAGCAAAACAAAGATATCACTGATTCTAGACACCTTGATACTCTTTCCTATTCAGCTGTCTAGAAGTGTTTCTAACAACTTGAAACTTTAATCTCGATTTATATTTATTCATTCATTGCTTAGTGGAATTTTCTAAAAAATTATTATAAATGATATAATAGGAATCACTAATAAATTTATTGTGTTAGTAAATGGTAAAGGTAATGTATTGTTTAACGTGGGGTTTATAATGATGTTATAATACACCCTTACAATAAATTTCGAAACATATTGTAACAATAGCTGGCTTAATTTACTAAAAACTTATTATTTTCAAGCTTTAAAAGGGTTGTTTTAAGGAATAGGTCTTCATTTTGAATGTTGGTGTTCCAATTGTTTTTGACATCATGAGGGGGGGGGGGAGGGGGATAAAACACAGATACCTAAACAGTTGAATTTTTGTGAAATTAGGAAAAGGACGACAGAGGCTTCATTGATTTTTGTTAAAAATAACACCATAAAGAATTTTACAAAAATAAAAATATTTCACATATGGGGACATTTTTATTAAAAGGTTATGATATAACAGAATTTCTATACTTCGCTCTTTTTATTTTCCATAATTTCTCGATTCCTTCTATGTTATAAATTTGAATGAATTATACTTAGAAGATACAGAGCTAGAGAAATATCAAATCACGCCCAGACAATGGCTTAGTGTCCTGGAAGGAAGGGGGGTAGGGTATGGGTACCCATTACAGTTTGGCATCTATACCCCTCCTCCTAATTGAGGTAATAACTCTCCCTTCCTTCCCCCATTTAGGTAATATTACGGGCAGCTATGAGGCCCAAATATTGGTGAGATTATGATTAAAAGAAACGAGGGGACTTGGAATTAACACTATTACCGGGCGCAAGTTACGTCGATATGCCATTGCATCATGGTATTATGTTTTCATTTGTTGTCAAGACGGTTTGTTGAATAAAATTGACTCCCCCCCTTGGGTGAGGCACCTTAAGTAGGCGGATGGAAGTTCGGATGAGGGGAAAGGGGGATAAGGAGTTCAGTTCAGGATGGAGGCTAGGTGGTCGACTGTACACAAGAATAAGAAGTGTATCTAGATGTTGTGAAATCTCTTGGTGAGGGTGGTCCTATCCAATGACGGAATATCCTTCTTTGTGGGCAGTCTCGTATGTACTCTTTGAGATGGAACAAAGTATGCTTCAATTTCTTCTGTAATTCATTATCCATAGCGGTTCAATCCTTCAAGTTGCAGCCGATTACTTAGTGCAAGAGCAAGATATTTCTTCATGATCATTGGATGAAATTTAATGAATCTTTCTAATTGCTATTTCAGTTTTATTGAAATCTGGGTTGAAATTGTTGTGGAAGTGAGTCAGTGGTCTCATGATTTCACCGAAGAGCGATCGTACATGAGATTTAGTACATGTTAATTCCACTGGCTAAACCGTTCGCCCTTTTGATTTATTACAGAAAATTGAGGAAAGAAGTGTCAGAACAGGCGACTTTAAAATTACTAAAGTTGTTTCAAGATAGTCCTCGGGAACGGAACATTAGAATGATGAAAGTAAGAGATGCATGCGAACATATTCAAATCTCCTAGAATCAAATTTAGAGAGCATAATCTGCACCCACAACATTTTTGTTTGTTTGTTCAGAACTTCTCTGTGGAACAGAACTTGATTCGATCCATAGTGATCTAGTGAAAAAGGCTGTTTATTTGTTTTCTGCAAATTGTAAGATTTGAGAATTGCATTGCAGATTCATGTCTTCGTATCTTCTCAATTCCTGTATCTCGTCATCTTGCAACCGCATGCCAACAGACTGAAATATTCTAGATTCAATTTTAGAGAGCATGAATTGCGAAATAGCAATTTTTGATCAAAATCTTCCTTAGGAGTTGTTTCTAATGAACTTTGCGTTATCGAACATTGATATACAGTGATCTCATCGATGAAAAAGGTTCTTTGAGGAGTTTCTGCAAATTAAAAGATTTGAGATTCAGATTCCGATTCCGATTAATTTTTACTCCCAAAAAATTATCTTGCCATTAAAAGGTTGAAAATCAGAATCAGCAAAGCACGCAAATGCTTTTGTTATTTATTGATCTTTTAATATTTAGCTAATGTATAGAAAGGAGACGTTTTGTTCTTGTTATATTTTTTGCTGCAAAATTATTACAACGTTTCAGAGATAAAACCAAAGACTTCCATATGCCAAAGGTAAGGCCAATAATTATAAAAAAGTGAATTTAACTATTCTATTTTAATCCTTCATATTTTTTTCTACCCCTTCTAAACTTTTCCTTTTTACTTTTCTATCAATATAGATAGTGGTCACGTATTTCCATTTACTAAATTTTAGTGAATATGATTAATATAATTTGGATATCATTGTGCGATATAATTTAGATATAAAGAAATGCAATCCAATTAACTTTATGTTGAATTGAAATTATATCTTCAAGTGAAGCAATACAAGTAATTTTTTCTTATATTTTACTTATAAATTCCGAATTTTAGTTTATTTTATAAACAAAAGAATCGTTCTTACAATACTAATCTGACTATAAATATTATTATAAATTTATGTTACATAAGGTAATAAATAACCCTGAATTATAGGATAAGATACATAATCAGATGTCACGGTTGTTAAACCACTTAACGGTGTGTGTTTTTTACTATTAAATGTTGAAATTGTTCGTATTCTTGAGCTGACAACTCAGTAAACTTTTTAACTTAGAGATTGTAGAAAATTCATAAATAAACTAAAACAATGAATGCTGTAAAATAATTTTTAAGTCAGCATGAGGTTCTTACTTTTGCGTTATCCACATCTACTCCCCCCTCCGCTCCCTCCCTCCCCCTCCAAAAAAGAGAACAATTTGAAAAGTTGATGGAGCAGTGATTATAGTATAAATTTCTTCAAAACCATGATCATTCATAACATAAATGTTTGTGGAATTTTTGAAGAACAAATTTCTAAGGTTCATAACTTTGAATTATGTCAGATATAATTTACATTTTATTGTGTATATCCTCAGATATTTACATTTTTTTATATCATAACAAAGTAGTAATTTTATCTTATATTTTTGCTTTCCAACAACTTTTTATTTTCAAATAATATTTCACCCCTTCTAATAGAATTTCATCCATCGT
>JAPMOR010070295.1:105288-119070 GCA_026543865.1 Argiope aurantia
GAATCTATCGTGTGATCCTTTTGGCGATTAATCCCTGGCTAATAGCAGCGTTCAGCTTATATTCGAATAGCTGAAAAGACAAATGTTGCTCAAAATTTGATAGAAATTTACAAATTTGGTGTAAAGATATACCTAAATTCGTCCGTCTAGCTCAAAGAGATTTTGAGATAGTCACAGAGAGACAGATGGACATACAAAAAAAACATTTTTCAAAAATCTGTTTTCGAACTCAGAGAGATCTAAAACGTGGAGATTCATCAGAATCTTTATTTCCAATTTTTTGACGATTGCAATATATTTTTTCTGTACTTCGTACACGAGAAAGTAAAAATCTAACTAAGTAAGCTTAAAACAAAATAAAATCATAGGTAAGATATAATCTAGCAATCTTACTACATTTTTTATGTCCTTTCGTGCATACAGACGAACAAACAGACATACTCCCAACAGACGATCATCGCCAAATATTTCACAGAAAATCACAATTTTGATATGGAGACAAAATGCATTCATCAGTATCGATGAATTTTTGAATCGTAATGACACAGACAATCGGTATTCGGGAGGTCTAACACAATGGAAATTCATCAAAAACTGGTTGTTAAATTTGCTCGATGCTTACAACACTTTTAATTTTGCATTCAAAAAATTAAAGTTTTAATGCAAATTGCTGTTCTGTGAAGATTTAAAATGCGTTTCCACCTGCCTTCTTTACTCGCATTTTCTTCTGAAATTAGAGGAAGCACCTCTCAGACGCTGTCAGGTGGAATCCCACCTTCGGCGATCCCACCCTTTCGGTTCATAGAGTCGAGACCGGGGAATCTCCTCCTTAGTATTCCAGCAGTGAGGCGCCTCATTTCCATACGCCAAGCGTAAGAGACAATGGAAGCGAGTGACAATTTTTTTGTTTCGCCCACCCACCCCCGACGCATTTTAATATCGTCTGCGATAGGCATCTCCGAACCATTTCTCCATGAGTTATGTGACAGTTGTCATAGGAAGCTATTAGGTTCTGAAATGGAGAAGAAAGAAAAGGTGTCGTCGAAGTACTTCATCGACCCTCACGTCCTACAGGTGTTCCACTTGGGACCATGAAATGGTGAAAGTGGATTTATTTATCAGAATGAAATTAAAAGGGACACATAGTATAAATTTATTTTTCTGTTTCAGGCTTTATCTTATTATCAAAAGAATAGTAAACATAGCATATAATTTTACGCTGATAGCTGTCAGAATCTGAACAGGAAGTAATCTTTCAAACACATTTTAGCAAAGGGGTTATACATTGTTTATACGTAAAAAGGATAATCTTTAAAGAAATAATCGAATTTCTGTGCATAAAGATACGAAATCATTTTGATCTTCCTTAAATTTGCATAACAATATTGTCAAGTGAAAAAAAAAAAACACCTAAAAGAATTTAGTAACAATTGAGAATATTATCGTAGCATTTATTATTACTTTATTTTTTACTAATCACTTGGCGACCAGCTTGTTCATCAAGATGATTGACTTTTTAAACGATTAATAGGGAATTGTTAATCATTAATTATCTATCTGATGACGGTTAAACTTATTCTAGCGTTTGTTAAACTTTCTGTTGGAGGCCTATTTTTTTCACATCTTGTTTCCTTTAACTTAATAGAATGCTAGATCTCTCCAAAATATTTCTAATAAAATTTTTCACTTAGTAATTAATTACCGAAACACTGCCTTAAACGTTCATATAATGATTTAATTATATATATATATATATATATATATATATATATATATACACTATGGAAGATGGCTATTATGGGCTAAATCTGTTTTTCAATTTATGAGATTATCAAAGTGAAATTAATTTTCTTCTTTATAAAATATACACAGAAAATATTATAAATGTTATAAAATTTGATTTCAAGAGTTCAAAGAGATTTTGCATTTCAGAACTCTCCGAGTCATAAAATCCCTTTTAGGATTACCTATCTAGTATGTTTGTTAATAGATAACTAGAAAAAAAAACTGAAGGAACTTGAGAAGTGAAATTTAATATTCTTATCAGCAAAACTGCACATTTGTTTCAAATGTTGAGTGAAATCTATTTCCTGTCATAATGTTTGTCCATCATTGAGCCTTTGATTACAGTTTTTAAACATGCGACAACCTAGATAAGTTAAATTTGTCGTACGGATATATCACAAGAATTACAGGTATGCATCAAATGTCGGACCATATAATACAATGAAAATCACGATATTTTACGGTATAATTGTAGCATTCTTATGTTTCCATCCTATCGCGATATTATAATGTTTCATGTCTGCTTTAAATTACCTTGAAGAATTTACACCCCAGAAAAGCAATGATAAAGTGCACACAACGAATGTATTTAATATTATCGCAATATGCATCTATATAAACACGGTAACCAAAACAATTGATGATAATGGTCTCCCTGAAACTCTCCGGCATATTTTCTAATAGGAGTGTTATACCCCTCCTTCCTTGTATAAAACTGTGGGACTTGATCGTGGTCATGAATGCTAAGATAATTAATGCTTTTTAACATTTTTTGAAGGGCTGTATGCTTCATAGTACAGTTAAAAAATTTAGAACTTGCATATTAATTGCATTATGAAACAACAGTTATGAAAGAGCCTATTAGCGTACGATCTTGTGATCTTTGTTTTTTCGATTCATCCCTTCAAAGCGGTTAATATACATGTAAAAGAAAATTGAATGTATATCTTGGATGTCAATTTTCAGACGACTGAAACTGAACTTTGATATATAATTGCAACTATTGTCACAAAATCACATACCAAACTTAATTTGTTTAAGTCATTGCATTTTCGTACTACAGCATTCACATTCATGAGAAAGTACAGACCGACAGACGTTCAGCCTTTTGACAGATTCGGTTCAAAACTGATTCGCATCTACATTATAAATGTTAAATCTACGTATCAAATTGTATCTGCCTTATTTTTTATATTTATTGTATTCACACTGTACTCGGACAGCTAGACTTTCTATGAAGGAATTTCGCCAAGAGAAATCTACCAATCTGGTGTAAAGATCATGTTCTGTTGTTGTTTCTTATGGCAACTGCCATGGACAAGCCCGCTGTTACGAAGATAACGATTTTAAGCCGGTGGGGGAGCGTCTCTTGTTTTTATAGTAGCGCCAACTAGGGCCAAGAGTACGACTTTGCTACTCACGCATCACTCATTAGCTTGCTCAACTCTTTTTAAAGGAGGGCACATTCACACATCTCACAGATAGAACAACCATGCCTAAACCGGGACTCGAACCCAGGACGCCCAGATAGCGGGGAAGACGCGCTACCCCTATACCAGGACGCCGGCATATCATTTTCTAAATTTCATAAGTCTAACTCATAAAGTTTTTGCTTTATTGTGTTTACAGATAGACAAACATAATTTCGAAAATGTGAATTTAAGACTCGAGGAGGTCTGAAATGTAGAGATTCTGAAGATCTGGAGTTCGAATGTTTTGATAATTACAATATTTCTTTTATGTCTGCTTCATATATGAGAAAGCCAAAATTCATTGGAATAAAATAAATATATTTTTTTATAAAATTATTTAAATTAAAGAAAAAAAATTAAGTGAATCTGTATCATTAAAACATTAATTTTTTAAAATACGAGAGCGATGCAAAAGGATTTTTATAGCGAATATTCTCCCAAGTTACTGAGGAAAAACTCAATTCATTTTTGATTAAAAGTGTCAGTAAAAATACTTTAAATGCAGCAAATAATTATATTTTATGTTATCTTAGTTAATAATTCCATTACTGAAAAATTAAAAAGTATGCAAATTATGAATTTTATGCAATTCTTCAATCGTATGGATCATATTTAATAAAACATTCTTGGTACATTAACTTTTTTAACGAATAAGAAATGCTGATCTACGGCACTTAAATCTGAATCTGAATCCACTCTTTGATTGGTGGATCTAAGTCGAGATGATAATGAAGCGATCTAAAGTAATCTCTAATGTTTATATTCAACTTCTGAAAAGCGGAACTTGTTATTATTTGAAATACTAGCGTATCAAAAATATTTTACTAAATGTCCCTAACACGGCTTGAGGATTATACAAAACTGCAGATTATTCAGCTGTACATCTATAGACTCAAACATTATAAAAGATTAAATTTGGTTACGTTTCAGGTTTGGTTTCTTTCAGCTTTACAAAGTTCAAATTCTTAGTTTTTAAAGTTGAAGGTTCATGTTTAACTTTTAAAAATGAAGCTAACAGGTGCTTCTATGATAGATAGATTTTAGGTTTGAAATTTGACATCTCATAAATTAACTTTTAAAAATGCCTCATAAATTAACAGATGCATTTTTTTTTTTGCTTTTTTATCGTATGTATTTAAAGTAAAACACATATTTTTAAGCAGTTTCGTGGCCAAAGGGAGAAGACACTTTGAAATTTTAAAACTTCCGATTAATTCCATCCCGGCAGGTATACTTTATATACAAGAAAGAAGCGACGATGAAACTAACGTCCGTTCACATCGCGATTCAAATGCAAAAAGCGCGAAAGAGACCGAAAATATTTTTCCCTACTGATTTTATACTATGAGATTCTGATAGGGATATTATTGACACGTGTCGATTTAGTTAAGGGACATATAAAGATCTTTTAAAAGAATTTTCTTAGTATGACAGATTTTTTTCCCTTCACTTGCTGATCAAAGCATTTTTACAGAGCTCGTACGGTATTAATTAAATAAAAGAAAAAAGGTGAAATTGGATCAGGAAGTAAGAGAACATTTCACACTTAAGTTAATATGGGTTAAATTAAGATAAATATTAGGAAATTAATTGATTTAAATTATATTAAGAGATATCATTGCATGCATATATAAATTTTTCTCCTTTGAAATCGTATGAAATTATATTCTACAATTTTGCAAGTATTACAAATTTTTTGAACTTTTGTTTGTTAATTTCTGCGTAATAACATATTTTTAAGAGGTTATTTATAGTGGAAATATTATGTGCTTTATGTTGCATGACTTTTAGCCTTTTAAAATTTTTAATTTAAGTACCTTAAAATAAAAATGTTAACCCATACTCACATATTATGAAACATAAAACACATAAAACAAAACAATATCATTCATTTACAACCCAGATTTCGATGTTTTATCATTCATTTCCTTAAAGCACTTGGAAGAACTATATCTGACGGTTTAAGAAATTTACAAATGGACAATGATGGCAGTGCATGCCCTGTGTATGCAAATTAATCAAAGCAGAACAATTAATTTGCATATACAGGGTATGCATTTTATATGCAATCGATTGATTTGATCAATGATATTTGATCGAGAAGTTCCAATGTTAAGAACAATTCTAAATGAAGGATATTTCATTGGAACTTTGCTTCCGTTGTGGTCTCATTATCGAGAAACCATTCTCCCATTCAAACAAATTAATGAGCCATACAATAATTATATGTTATCAGGCAGTTTTGTCTACTATTTTTTGATAATTAATAACATAGATTTGATATTGCATGTTGACTATTATAAATAATAATAATTGTCTCTTCTTTCTTTTAAACAATGCGTCACGTTAGGGCTAGTTATCAATCTTTTGATCATTAATAGCTGACTAAAGTAGCATTATTTGATATCAATCACTCGTAGAGGAAAGAAAAGATGAATTTCTTTCGTCAATTTAATAGTTGCATAGAGATTACGAAACATAATTTATCAAAAAATTGATGAAACAACTGCTTGTATACAGTTTATTAAGGAATTGAAAATCTATCTTTACTGGGGAGATTATTCTTTAAACTCTATAATTATGGGGGGGGGGACTAAACAAAAATTATACTATACTCGATTGTAAAAATTGTATTAAAAATATATGATTTTTTAAATATATATATATATATATATATATATATATATATATATAGTCTCCCCAAAACTTTATTCGCACATTCTATAATAAACTTGTCATTCCAGAGAACGCCTTACATGGCATTTGCGTACAAAAGCGACGATGTATTAATTTTGGTGTGAATTTAGCATTTTTACTGAATCTATCGGTTCATCCTTGGCGAGTTATTTTGCAATTAGTTTCTGGCATTCGATAGTAGTATTCAAAACTCAAATTTGTATTTAAAACGCATTTCGACCCAGCCAATTAAAACAAAAATTTGATACAAAATTGTACTTGTATTCACAAAATCTTACACTAAATTTAATATATTGTTTAAGTCTTTAATAATCTTATAATATAAGTCTTTGTATCTTTGAATTATCGCATTTACATGTTTCTGAAAATACAGACTGACAGATAGTCAACATGTAGTTGAATTTCGTTCAACATTTGACAGGTGTCTACACTATTGATGTTAAAACTATGCACCGAATCTTATCTATCTTTTTGTTTCCCAGTTATCGTATTAATTTACATTCGAACAGACGGACAGACGGGCTTCCACCGAACTGATTTCAATGAAAATTTGATAGAAGTCTGCAAATTTGGTTGTAAAGGCCGTATACCAAATTTCAACCGTCTAGCACAAAGTGTTTTTGTTATCTTTGACATAGACAGACAGATGGACAGTTATCAAGAATGTATTTTTCGAACGAACTCAGGGAGGTCTAAAACATAGAGATTCGTTAAAATGTCTAGTTCGAATTTTTTGACGATTCTATACTTTCTCTATACTAAATATAGAGAAAGTGAAAAGCACTATAAACATTGAATTGTTATTGTTTTATCCTATCTTCAGTTCTTAGAAACACATTTTTGAAGTTACATTAGTTTGTTTTTAAGATAAAAGGAAGACTAAGGCTACTAATGTGATATTTACCAATGATTAAAATTTAGAGAAGAAAATACTGCCTTTATGCACTTTCAAGGGGGAATAACAGAAAAAGAACGGCGAGCTTTTCGATTTGGACACAATTTCACAGTATTCGTTTAGTTTAGTTATATTAGCGTTCCGTTTTTGAAGCAACACTAGGGCTATTTTGGGACGGACCTCGTGATTTTGAGCCGCGGTCAGATGACGAGGACGACACCTGAGCTAGCACCCCCCTCTCCGCTCCGCACCACACCACACCAGCGGGAGGACGTTTGGTCAGGTCGGATTTAACGTGCAACAGACCCCCTTACACGACGGTTCTTCGGTGGAATCGGGTCTCGAACCTGCAACCCTCCGGTTCCGAAGCCGAGACCTTACCACCAGGCCACCGCGGCCTCTTCACAGTATTCGTGGCAACAGTTGAAGCTAATAAGAACGTTGTTATTATGGCTCTGAAAAAGGCCTTAGGCAGGCAGACTCCTCTTTGTTCCCCCAGAAAATTCAAATCATCAACAAAATCAAGAAAATTTAAAGAGTATCTCAATATTGAATTATATTGCCTGGGAACTTATCGTGGATTACTTGGAAACGAATGAACTGATAAGCATGCCAAATTGGCATTAAATAAAGATGCTTTTACATTCACGTATATGAAACATCAAATGGAGAATGAAATTTTAAATACATTTGAAAAATGAATGTTAACGGAAATGGGATATGTTGAACCATGGCGACATTTATACCCATTAAATTTCAGTACTTACCGAGTTTCCAGAAAGTATCAAACTCGACGATGTGATGCTATGAGCATTTAGGAAGCACGACTGAGCACGTGATCAAAGAATATGTTCTTTGGAATGAAATAAGATTTATTTGGCCGGAAGCCGAGGGAACCGAAGGCATAAAATCTCAGACTGTTTACCTGCAATAACATGTAAAAATGTGATCGAAATTATTGAGGAACTGATAAAAAAGAAATATTTAAATGCAGATATTTTCTGTATGGATTTTTCAGAAAGGTCTTCAGTCTTTGCCTTTCAACCACTTTATTTTTTTTATATCCATTATTATTTTTATTTACCCTTCCATTATTGTTTTACATTAATTTCTTTCATTTTGTTTGATTTTATTGTAGTTTTCCAAGTATACAGGGTATTTCAGTGAACCGTTTCAGAACTTCTAAGAGAGGTAGGGTACATCCTGACGAACCAAAATCATATACCCATGGGCAGTCAGAAAGGCTTTCCTGACGCGGTAGATGGCGTTGTGCGAAAAGTCCGAGCTTTCGTGCAGGTAATCTTCATTTCGCAAAAGAACGCCAAGATAGTAGGATGGATGATTACACGATAGCAGAGTTAGCCGATGTGCATTTGGCAAACAGGGCTGCAAATTGTAATGGACTAGCCGCACAGCGTTTGTAAGCGGAACGATATCCGACGAGGCGTATTCTCAGTCATAATTTCTTTGCAAGATTGCACCAGAGGTTAGCTGAGACAGGTTCATTAGAAAGAGCTCACAGGGACAGGGTAAGAATAACACGGACTGCAGACGCCGAACAGAATGTGCTGCAGCATGTACAAGGGAATCCAAGAACGAGTACACGAAGTTTAGCAAACGCACTTGGGGTTTCCTATTGCAGCGTCTAGAGGATTCTCCGAGAAGTCACGCATCCGTTTCACGTACAGCGTGTCCAAACACAGAAACCAGAGGATTATGTACCTCGTATTGCTTTCGCACAGTGGTACCTGGAAAAATGTGCTAAAAATCCCCTTTTTCCTGCTGAAGTGTTGTTTTCCGATGAGGCATCCTTCACAAGGGAAGGAATTTTCAACACACATAACGACCATATCTGGGCAGTCAAGAACCCGCATGCAATACGACGTCGTGCAGCACAGAATCGATTTTCGGTCAATATATGGGCCGGTATTGTGGGATATCACCTCAAAGGACCTTACCTGTTACCGGGTCGTCTAACCGGACCTACGTACTTGCAACAGACAATGTGGTTCCAACACGATGGAGCCCCTGTCCATTACAGCGGAGATGTTCGTAACTACCTGGATGTCACATTTGGTCAACGGTGGATTGGAAGTGGGGGTCCTGTGCGTTGACCTGCTCGGTCATCCGACTTATCATGTCTTGATTTTTATTTCTGGGGTCATATGAAATCGCTAGTTTATGACACCCCTGCTGATACTGCTGAGGAGCCCGTTATAAGAATCGCAGTAGCTGCCAGAGAGATTCGAGATATGCCTGGAGTATTCCAGAATGTTCGGATGTCCATGAGTCAGAGATGTGAGGCGTGCATTGTAGCCCGTGGAAGAAACTTCGAACACTTACTTTAATCCATGTACCTTTTGCTTCTTTTCATGTATTATTAAAACAATTTCTCATTTATGGTCACTTTTCTTTATGGTGCTTCTGTGTATAACACCGCTTCAGGAAAGCATTTCCGACCCCGCATTGCTCTATGATTTCGAGTTGTCAGGATGTACCCTACCCCTCTTATAAGTTCTGAAACGTTTCACTGAAATACCCTGTATATATATTATTTCTGACTTTTTGTATGTTATGCCTCCAAAGAATTGAAGAAGAAATGAAATGTACGAAAATAGTCCACATGGGGAATGGGTGATAAATTTGCCGATCTAGAGGGTCTTCTTGGTGGGTCTTGTATTTTAGCCGTTTTATTTTTTTTATCTACATGTAGAATTAAATAATATTTGGTAAATAAAAGTTAGTGACATAATTTAAGGAAAGAATATTCACTACAATGAAAGTAAGTTTTATTGCATACTGCTCTAAATTAGCCTTATATGCAAAATAAATACGTATTAGAAAAATCAACAAAAATATACGCTGTTTAACAACAACAAAAATTGTGTAAACAACAAAATGTGTAAAAAAAATTGTGATACAAATTAACTTTCAAATTCCAGGGCAACTCTTTGATAACAGCTAATTTTTCCCATGCATTCGTAATGTGCGAAATAAATTTTGGAAAATATAGTTAAAATATTTTTAATTCATTAAAAATATAAACTTTTTTATAGTTGAAAAATGGTATAAATCAAAAAATAATTTTTTGAACTTTAAGATGATATAAAAACCATTTTGTGATGTAATATTTCTGAAACTTAAATATGGGACAGTGCTAAAATGTCGCTTAATTTTTAATTAATGAAAATTCTAACTAAAATTTCACAAAAATCACACTGAGGTGGACATTACCACTTTTCAAAGTACCTACACACACACACACAAACAAACACATTAATCTTTCTTATAAATAAAAATTTTCCTTTTTCTTATCAAAAGTATATTTTAACCAAGCAATCTTCTTAACCCTTTAATAAATAATTTAAAAAATTACAAAAATGGTAATAAAAGATACTAGACGTTCTGGAGTAAAAAATAGTCAGTTTTTATAATGAATGATTTTAAATTCCTTTAACATATTCTATGCTTGATTTTTATACAATTATTTTAATACATGTTACTTTTTATTAGAAAACGAAAGTTCCTTCAAAAAAAGTGTCATTGCATTAAAACTCTTTCAAACTCGCGATATTCATCACAATATAGCGATAGCCATTCAATAGCAATCGATACTATCACAATACTGACAACAAAATTGAGGCATAATAAATCACTTCAGATTCCAATCGTTGCACATGTTGCTTTCTATGTATGATTAGCCGTTGCTGATTGATGCTGATACATAAATTCAAATGACAATCATCCTGAAAGGATGCCGTTTGAAAGAATGACTCGTATTGCTTGTAAATGCGGGATGTTTAATTACAAAGCAATGATTTATATCTATAAGATTTCTTCATATTAGTTTAATTTGGAAAAAAAAAATTCACTTTTCTCGTAAGCGAAGTATAGAGAAAATATTGTAATTATTAAAAAATTTGAATTCGAGATTTTGACGAACTGCCAGGTTTTAGAACTCCCTGAGTTCGAAAGCATATTTTTTAGAAAATTTCTGTCTGTCCGTCTGAGACAAAGAAAAAACTTAAAACCGCTTTGAACTAGATAGGCTGAAATTTGGTACGCAGTAACTACCACAAATTTGCTGATTTCCATTAAATTTTAGGCAAACTCCATTTAAAAGAAATCTATTTGTCCAACTGTTCCAATATAAGTTAACCCGATAGTTACAAAACGAAGAGAGCTAAATGGATGAAATTTTTACATAAATTTAACATTCATAGTGTTGACAACTATCCAATTTCGAGTCAAATACAACTAGGTGTTGACTGTCTGGCAGTCTGTATTTTCAGAAGCATGTAAACGCTATAACTTTAAAAAAAATCCAATGATTTATATATATTAAAATGGATAAATGATTTTTGTGACTACAATTATACTTCTGTGTCAAATTTTGGTTTCAATTGTTTGAGAAAAACGCGTCTAAAACACAAATACGATTTTCATACTATTACTGCATGGTAGGTTTGAATCGCCAAAAGATTCGTCAAGGATCGCACAACAGACTCTATAAAATTGCTGAATTCACGCCAAAGATTAATATTCCATGACTATTGTACGCCAGTGCCATGCAAGGCGTTCTCCGAGATAATACTTTTATTAGAGAATATGCACGACTGTTTTGAGGAGACCACTATGCTGGTTTTTTTAAAAATTCTATTAGCAGATGTAATTGCACTGTTATATTTCACTTTACATTTTTTCGTTTACGAAGTAATTAAAAAAAGGACCGTAATTGTCAAAACACTTGGTGGCGAGTTTTTGATCCGCAATTTTGGAATTGTGTTTCATATGTACATATGCATATGAAAATGATAACTCAAATGAGCTACCGACTAAAATAGAATTCATTTGGCAGCATGGAAGACGAACGTAGATTTCTTTTGATCGGAGGTGCAAGGATAACTTTGGACAAGCCATCTTTTACAATTTTCTCCTCTAATTTCACATGAGATTGAGCTATAATGATAAAAATAACGGTGGGAGAGCATGTAACTGATGAGAGGTGACTTAGGTTTAAGTTAGAAAGCAGTCGAAGCAGGTGAGTATTAACATTAGTTATACGTTATGGTGCGATTACGAACATCCAAAACTTTTTATTCGTATTTCCTGAACTCTTAGCACATTTTACAAATGTTTTTCATATACTTTAATATCCGTTTCAAACAACTTATCACTAAATATAATAAAGATAAATGCATGAGCGTGTCCTGTTCCTCCACTGACTAACCATTTAAACTGTGGGATTAGTTTAGTTATATTAACGTCCCGTTTGAAGCAACACTAGGGCTATTTTGGGACGAACCTCGTAATTTTGAACCACGGTCAGACGACGAGGACGGCACCTGAGGTGGCACCCTCCTCTCCACACCAGCGGGAGGACGTTTGGTCAGGACGGATTTAACGTGCAACAGACCCCCTTACACGACGATTCTTCGGTGGAATCGGGTCTCGAACCTGGAACCCTCCGGTTCCGAAGCCGGGACCTTACCACCAGACCACCGCGGCCCTTAAACTGTGGGAAGGCGCACTTCGAAATGCTTTTTTAAATATTTTATTATGAATTCTTATTAATGAAAAATTCAGGAAATGTTTGCTTTTTTCATCAAAGTTTCTGAAAATTTAGTTGCACGATTTGATTTTTAAACCAATTTAAAATATATTAAATTGTGCCTTTATTAGTACCAATCAAGTTGTCGAGTACAGTTTTCCTAAATGTGAGTAATTTAAAAAAAATAATATTTACATAACTTTAAGAAGTATATTTGATTGTTGAGATGAAAGTCAAAACGTTTTCATGGTTTCCTTAAATATTTAAATATGTCATTTTTCCATTGTTGAAAAATAAGTAAGCAGGATTCTGCTGTATGTATCTATAGTTTACATGAGGACTATAGTTAGAGAAATTATAGTAAAACGAAAATTAGAAAATATATGAACTGGGAAATTAAATTTTTAGTAACAGTATGATGTTATGGAACTTGATCCGTTAGAATTGATTATGTACATTATGAAGAGTGGGGGTGTAAGGCTTCTAAGGTAACACGATTTTAATATCAGTGACAATTTATCGCATAAGAAAAACTTTGTTGATTATAATTATGAACAGAAACCTTTAACTAACTACAATTTGATTTTAATAATCTCTTTTTAGCCAGCAGTAGTGGACTCGTCAAAACTTTCTTGCATACTCTCCAATAAACGCAAATTTGCGTTTTAGATGCGTTTTTTTTTCAATCGATTCAAACCGCCATTTGACATATAATTACACTCACATCAATATATCAAATTTGATATATTTAAGGGGTTGCGTTTTTAAGTAATCGCGTCTGTATGCTTCTGAAAGTACAGATGGGCAGACGTTCCAAGCCTTGTAGGATTTGGATAAAATTTGAAAAGTGTCTGCGGTACAAGTGTTAAATCTTTGTACTAAATTTTATCCATCCAGCTCTCTTTGTTTTGTAGTTTCTTCTATTCGAACAACCAGACAGATTGTTTTTTTATGAATATATTTAGTAGAAAGTTTGATATAAATATGCAAATTTGATGTAACCGTATACCAAATTGGATCCATTTATCTGAAAGAGCTTTTAGACAGACATAATAGACAGACAATTTTGGACAGACAATTTGGACAGACAATAAACAGACAGACAATTTTGGCGGACAGACAGACATAAATGTGTTTTTTATATACAGAGAGGTCTAAAATGTGGAGATTCGTCAAAATACCGCTTCTATGTTACACTATACATATACATATTACGTACCTTCTATACCTTCTCTAAATATGTATTAAAATACCTTCTCTATACATATAAGTGAAAGTAAACCGTTTAATTTTATAATAGCATATCCAGGAAATATGCACTATATTCCATCTTGATATTGAGGATGTGCCCACTGGAGGTTTAAAGAGTTTTATTTAGTAAT
>JAPMOR010070295.1:119080-135429 GCA_026543865.1 Argiope aurantia
AAAATATCCCTAGTTTAAATCCTTACCTGAGGGTGACCCATGATAAAGTCTTCAGGCCGGAATCATAATTTCTTTCTTTTCTTATTCCATTTTATACATTTATTGCAATTTAAAATTAATATTTCTTTCTAATTTGATCTTATACAAACATAATGTATCCTATATTTAAAACGGGCTTTCCATACGTTTGTAATTTGTGGCATCCTTTTTTTTTTATATTCCTTGGATTTTTATTTTTTGGACATAAAATTTCCATTCTGATAAGTAAAAGATTGATATATAAAGGTATATATTCATATGGAAGTATTATAACAAATAGAAACATTTTATTTTAATTATGATTTTAATATTTTTCATTGATGGGAGAATTTATCTTAATGAATTTGAAATCAAAATTAAGAAATATAAAACCTAGTTTTCTTTTCTGAATGGAATTTTGGATGATTAAAACCACGGCAAAACCATTCCCATGGGGAGTACGCCCCGTCATCGATAGGAGATAACCGATCCCTGCCATTTCAGTACCGATCAGGGTGGCGAGAAGCACTCACTAAACCGGAAGCTTCTCATCCTCATTTCTGAAGCCCCCCCCGGTAGGAGTGTCTTGGGTATGCAACATAGTTAAAAATAAATATAATTAAATATTTAATAAATATTTTTAAGCAATAAATATTAATCTGTTAATTAGAGAAATGAAGATTTATACAGCTCGTTCCATAATGAAATATTTCGGTACCAATTAATCTACTGATTGTGAAAAATAATCCTAACTGTTTGATTTGATAATCGCTTTTGATATCTTGGACTTGATAGGTATAAGCATATTAACCTTTGTAAATTATTGTTATTTTAGAAAATATCTTGTATATTTTAGTTATCTCCTTAGTTGTGACATTAAATATGCATTAATTACAAAAAAAAAAAAAACCCAAGACATGAGGATGTGAAATTTATCCTATGCACTCAGTCCTTATAAAATTTTTCTGATCTTTCTATTTTTTATTGATGTATTTCAGGTATCCTGTTAATGAAAGTTGTTTAATAGAATCCGAAAATAAATGGCTGCATCTTATTAAAAGATTAAAAAATGTGTCATGTAAATATCTTTCTGTGGGGTAATGCTAAAAATATCATGTATCGAAAAAATATTTCATATTAATGTCCTAAAGTAAAAGATCACTGGTGATGATGATGCTTTAGATAAGTCGTGATATTAAAAATATGGCAAAAAATAAAAAAAAAGAATGCAATTGCCTTTGACACTTTTTGAAGGCTGCCCCATTTTATACTTTTTTTAATGCTGACCACAGAGAAGAATATAAAATGAGGTTAAAAAAATGTGACACCAAATTTTATGTCCCATTTTATAACTTTTTTTTAAAATTGTCTATTTATCTGTTCTCTTAATTAAATCTTGAGAATATAAAGAGATTTTGTGAGCCCCCTGTATTCAATGCATGCATTAAAAAACTCACTTTATCCCCCTTTTAAAAGAGTAAGCCGACATTGATATCTTAAATGCCATTTTATATCCAACTATACTTGGACTTATAGGCTAAATATGTTTTTAAAGGGATATTTATACTTTTAATAGATAGAAATTTCCATTAAGTCATCGAATATTCTTCTGTATCCAATTATTATTTGCTTGCACGTATTTTAATCAGCGGCATCTATTGGTAAACATGCGAAGTATCTATATAAACGACAATGGTTTTACTAATTTACTGTTACTTTATTGTTATCATTTTAAAAATTTAGTATTATTAGATTTAGTATTATTGAGTTATACAGGGTATAAAGAACCCAAACATGGAACACTCTAAATTGCATTTTCAACATTCATTGCTTTTTTTTGTTCGATTTGAAGAAATCTGCTGCCGAAGCCCATCAGACACTTTTAGAAACTTATGGTGATGCCACTCCGTCATATCCTAATTGTCGGTTTTGGTTTCAACGATGTAAGAGTGGCGATTTCGATGTCAGTGACAAAGAACGGCCTGGAGGATCAAAAAATTCGACGACAATCACTTGCAAGACGAAATTGGGATTGGACGAAAAGGGGAAAAAATTGTAGAAAATGAAGAAAATTTTTTTTATTCATATATATTGTATCACTTTTTCTGAATAAATGCCATTTTCAAATGAGAAAATGATCAAAATACGTGCAAGCACCTAATATATTTGGATTCATAACGTGTGTATTGTATAAAAAAACGTATATTCTTTTAAAGAAATGGAATAAAATTTCATTAAAATAAGTTAGTAAAGCCTCTGTATAAATGTGCTTTAAACTATTTTCTGGAAGACGTATGTTAGTTGTTCGAGCTTGCGAGATCTATTCCGAAAGTTAGCATTCCTTCACAGGTGTGCATCTCCCCAGAGCCCAGCTTTTGTCGAGACAAAAGCACGCATGTGTCCCCAAGCAGATGCGGAGCATAGTTCCGCTGCACCTCATTTCCATTCGCATAATGTTTGTCAAATGAGAGATTCGATAGACACAGTAGCCGGTCATTATCCGCTTCAATACTCACCTCGCCTTCCCTCCACAAAAGCAGCACTCGCCCTCCTTCAAGGAGATTTTCAGCTGAGAACACTTGGATTCGAAGGAGATCGTCTTTGATAAAAGTACTCGAGGACGCTCTGCAGATAGGAATCGTGTGTAATCTTCACCACTGCATTCGGCGGAAAGGAGGAATTATTAGAAGTTGCTGCATGAAGGCAGATTCCCGCCACTAGATATAGAAAATGGTGTCAAATCGATAAGATTAAATGATAGAAATCAGAAGGTTATTATTCTAAAGGAAATTCGTCATTTACAATGACTAAATGATTTCTGTCTATTTTTTTAGGAAATGGCTGCATTAATGCAAAATGGCTGCATTAAGACGCATTATTAATATTGTTACAGTACACTCCCGAGTATCTGTCCTAATGTGGTAGAAGGACAGGTCGGATAACAAAAATAGACGGATAAGCCGGAGTTCTATGAACTCATTTCTTTGCCCTTCAATACCAAAAGACAAATATTTTATACCACAACTCACTGTTATAATATATATTTTCTCATTTCTTACTGAGTACTAAACCTTCCATTCATTTCAAACCACGTAGAATGTGAACACGGCCATGGCCCGGTGAATCACAGATGCAGTTGCAGTAACGCCTCGAGTTAAAATAAAAGGCTCTGTACCGGTAGTTTGTATATGTATATAAACTGTACTACAAGAATTTATTTGAGAAAAAGTAAAGGGATATAAACTGTTCACATTTTGGCATGAATTCTGTACACTTTACTGTGATATACTAAAAAGACAACGTTAAGCATATCCCAAGAACAATTTACGAATCCTGTGCAGTTATAATCAGGAACAACGGCAACAACTGAGGTCCGTTACACACTGTCGAAAAAATGAACAACAAACAGAGCGCTGTTCTTTTCCCGTCACAACTTGTATTTTGCAGACACGTACGAAGACTGCAGCAGACGCCCGCTTCAAATGCCTTGGCAATGTTGCCAATGCAACTTGCGTTCCTTTATTAATCTTCCTCTATTCCTACAATAAAAGAAAACTAGGCCTGGTAGTCACGAACCGGATGCTCTGGAGTGTACTGTAATTTCATTTTTCATTTTATTTAGTTTTCAAATTGAGTTTTGCATTTACAGGCACAAAGCATGCGAAAGAAGTATTGTAATTGTCAAATAAATAAATAGATATCCACATCTTCAGATCATGCGATTTTTTTCCCTCTCAGATCTGGGAAAACCAGATTTAAACTCATCCAGAATTCCCCAAATAACCCAGGTTCTCTGCATGATTATTTAAAGAATGTATATTCACGTGTATGTGAGCACTAGATATCTCAAGCATGGAGCGAATAAAATTTCATATATCGTCTTTACCCTAAATCGTATATTGTAACTTTGTATGCCGCCTTTACGCTAAATCGTAATCGTAATTCTCTTTATCGTAAATCGTACATTGTGATTCTGTTTATCGTATTACACTAAATCGTACATCGTTATTCTGTATATTATCTTTATCTGAAATCGTACACCGTAATTCTATATTTCGTCTATACACTAAACCAGGGATGGGCAAACTTTCTTGGTTGTGGGCCAAAAATCGAAAAAAAAAAAAATGGCGGGCCAAGATAAATTTTAGAAAATGAGAAAAACAATACACAAGTACTACAATTTAAATATGTTAACGAGATGAATGTGATTGCGATTTCATTTTTAAAAGTTCCTTATGTTGAGGTTCGAAGTGAGATGTACTGATTCTCAGGAACGAGGCTAAATGCTCATCTGTCAATCTACTTCTGAAATTATTCTTTCTAAGGTTCGTAGATGAAAACACTTGTTCACGTATATAAGAACAAGCAAACATAGCACTGATTTTCTTGGCGCGTGATATTAAATTTGGAAAACTTACTTCTGATAAATATTTGTAAAACTCTAACTTTTGCATATTTAGAAACAACTGCTTGAGATGATTGTTAGACTGCAACTCAATTAATTCAAGCTGCAATACTTAGCTCACTGCTTCACAATTTACGTTGAAAGGCATGGTAAAATATCCAATTCTGTTTGAATGGCACTGGAATCTTGAAATCTACGTTCGAACTCAAAATGCAGTTTTTTAAAACAATCTTCATAATTCTTAAGCTTTTCTTTATTTACTGAGGGTATTGAATTTAACCTCGTGAAATGAGAAAAGTCGTTCTTAGATAGTTGCCCAGCAAACAGATTAAGTTTTAGTTTAAAAGCTTTGAGATGGGCCCAGATATTGTCGATAAATTGATTTTTTCCTTGCATCTTGACATTCAAGTTGTTCATATGACAAAGATCTGTGAAAAATGCAAAGTCCGAAAGCCATTTTGTATCTTCTAATATTTCGCAATCTGCAGAACACTGTTTCTCATGGAAGAAGATACAATTTCGTCTTTCAGCTGCAAACTCGCTAGAAAACACGTCCTGCACTAAGTCGCCTTACTTTCGTGTAATACAGTACATCAGAGTATTCAGATTGCACGGACTGAAGAAAATCTTGAAATTGTCTGTGAGTAAGCCCACGAGATCGAATATTGTTTACAAGCCTCACGACAGCATCGAGCACTGGATTCATATTCAATGCAGATTTACTCAGAGCAACTTGATGTATAACACAATATAGAAAAACAACATTGTTCCCGGGATAATTTTGATTAAAGAGTCCAAGAAATCCGGATTTTTTCCCTGTCATATTTGGTGCTCCATCGGTCGTAATATTACATATATTTGTTATAGGCACTTTCGTAGTTAAAAGCCCTTCCTGAAATTCACGAAAAATATCACGTCCTGTTGTAGTTCCCTTTAAATAACGAATGCACGCCAGTTTCTCGGTAAATTCAAAGTTCTCATCAACACCTCTTATAAGCAATACTCATTCAGCAGTATCATTTATATCAGTGCTTTCATCCATAGCTATATAGCAAAATTTAAAGTGGCCAATATTTTACTCTAATTGCGATGTCAAATTTTTATCAATGGCTTCGATTCTATAAGTCACCGTTTTTCGAGATAAGCTTACAGTTTCAAAATTATTTTTCTTGTCTGGACATAAAATATCATAAACTTGGAGCATGCATTGTTTAACAAACTCGCCATCACTCAGAGCTTTATTATCTTTAGCAATATTGTATGCTACAATGTAACTTGCACGTGTAGCTGCTTCTTGGATAGTGTTTACCTTCGTGAGAACATTTTGTTGGCCTGATAATCTTTTACAAAGACTTTCTACATTTTTTTTTCTTTCTGATTCGGACATTTCATCGTAATTGGAATTCTTAAGCTTAGATGTAAAATGTTCTTCCTGGGACTACAATAATAACAGATGAGTGGCGTGATTATAAAAGCGCTCTCTCTAATAACGAATATTTTGATTGCCAACAAATTAACCACTCCAAAAAGTTTGTAAATTCAAACGATGTAAATATTCATATGCAGAATATCGAGGGTTTTTGGTCCTTAACAAAAAGGTTTCTGCTTAACAAACAAGGAATTCATCAGGATCAGCATTTTGACTACTTGATGCAATTTATTTGGGAATTTAGGATAAGTATAAACAAAAGATTTAATATGTTACTTAATTTGCTAAAAATAAATCATTAATGTTTGTGCACAGTTTTTAGCTGTGTCGTTTTTCTAGCACATTTTTTGAGGCAAATTTTTTTCCAATGCGGGCTTAAAACGGCCACATACCAATTAAAATACAATCCGCGGGCCGGATAAAACCTTCTGGCGTGCCGGATTTGGCCCGCGGGCCGTAGTTTGCCCATCCCTGCACTAAACTGTACAACGTAATTATGTATAATTCGTACATCATAATTCCGAATATCTTCTTTATGCTGCATAGTAATTCCGTATATCATCTTTACATTAAATTGTGCATAACAATTCCTTACATTACTCTAAATCTCCAACCGGGTGGTCACCTCAGATTAGAGGATGAGTAGCTTCCCGCCTGTGATGGTTGGTTCTCGCCACCCGGTTGGGTACAGAAATGACATGGGGTTGACTACCTCTATCGGAACGGGACGAGCTTCAAACAAAAAGGGTTGTACCATGACTGGTGACAACCCTTAGGACTCAACCTCTGTTCCGCCGATGCTGTCGCGGTGGTCAGGTAATTCAGATTTATCCGTGTGCTCAGGACGGGTCGGGTTACAGTATAATTATACTATTGCGGGTCAATGTGTGATTACACTAAATCTCACATCGTAATTCAATACATCGACTTCGCACTAAATCAGGCATCGTAATTCGGTACCTCGACTATACACTAAATCGAACATCGTAATTCTGTATATCGATTTTATATAACTATATTAAGTTTTGCTCGAAATCGGTAAAAAATATATTTGCTTAAATGAGTGCGCAAGAATGTTATGGTTCCAAAACGCAAAGAGCGGCATTAGGAATGATCAAGCCTTTCTAAGGAGTGAGTGAAAAATGGAAAGATTTTGGTGGATCAATATTATTCAATGAGGAATGAAGAAACATTATTTAGAATAACATGCGATGAATGAAACGATGATTATATGTCGAGAAGTTCCTCTCAATTTGATTCAAATTGGTATGTATTAGTTATATTATTACAAAATTATTACTGGTTAGAACTTCTGAGAGAACTCACGATTGAATTAGAAGGTTTAATTTCGGTGTATATATATATTTTTTTTCCCAACAGATATGTGAATAAACCTTAAATTTTGGGTATAAAGTGTCCATGGAAAGATGTATTGTCACATTACATTTTATGGGTTTTTTCACTAACATAAAACATGTCATATTGTACAAGTATTCTAAAAGTAAAGGAGCGAACCATCGCATTGTTTTTTTTCTCTGTAATTTGATGTAAATAAGGAAATAAACATCTGAATACTCTTTTTTTTATTATTAATGCGATAGCTTCCTTCAACAAATCGTATTGAGGAAAGCGAAACGATTATTGCGTTTTATTAATAAACAGCATCAGCACCCTCGACTTCGTCTTCGTTTGTTTGTTGTATTGTTTCTAAAAGAAAACAAACAAAGAGAAAGAACATATTCTTTTATGTCTAACAACATTCAATCTTTTAAGCGGTTTTAGGGCCCATAACCCAAATGAATGATAATTAATCAATCACTGCTGTAAATAATCTTATTTAAAATAAAAGACAGTTTTAATTTCACCATTCGGTACCTGCTATTAAATAAAAATTAACAACCTTATTAAATAAAACAAAATATTATCCAGTGAATTTAAGCTAAGGAAAAACAGTACAAAATTATAGATAATGGTAATTGCACGCATTAAAATTTTTTTAAATGCTAAAATATGATGCAAAACAATTAAAAAGACTACAGAAAGTGTTTAATTACTGCACTTGCATATTAAAACTTTTTCTTTTGTTCTACGTGTTAAAAGTAAAAATAAAAATGTCTATAGAAAGAAAGTTAACATTATCATTCGCAGGAAAGTGCGAATGAATTATATGTAATTCAACAGAGAAATAGGTTAAATTTTTCTGTAAAAATGGAATTGCTTTAATTAACACCAGCTCCCCCCCAAATTGGAATTTAAAAAAATCAGAATTTGTATTTAATTAAAAAAAACAGAGAACAAATATTAGGGCAAGGATAATCATGTCCATATGAAGCTACTTTATTTTTTAATTTTCAGTTAGTGCTAAAATATTTTTGTATAATGATTTGTTCAGAAATTATGGCAGAATTTTTGTTCAGAAATTAATTACCTTTCAACCGCTCTCCCTATCACTCCCCCTTTAGAGGATCATAGAAACTTTTTAATAGTACATTAATCATGTTAGGTATCAAGAAACATGTGTGGCAAATTTCAAATGAATCTGCCCATGGTGTGGAATTGTTTATTATTTTTAATTACGATTAATTTGATCAATTATATATAGATTAATATTTTGTGAAGTTCAATATTTTGAAAATACCTGTAGCGATGTAAACCTGAAACAACGATGTATACCTGTAGCAAGTATACATCGCTATGTATACCTGTAGAAAGAATTTTTGAGAAAATTATTAAAGTATTTTGAAGAGATTGTAATTATTTTTTTCATAAAAAAAATGTAGTGAATTGTATGAACATAAGGAAAAAATTCCAGTTGTTTTTCTGCACTCAATGTTTCAAAATTTATTTTAAAAATTCTAATACGAGGCAAAAATTAATACGAATTGCTTTAAAATTTCAATTTTACCCATGGCATATTATTTGCATTATTATGGCATATTATTTGCATGCATTATAGAAACTATGCCCTAATAAAAGAAAGAAAGTTTTAAAAAGATGTCGAATGTAAGTATTCCACTGATATGAATCTACTTGCATCATCATTTTTTCCATTTATTTTCTTTTTAAAAACTAAAGAAAGTTTTTAAAAGATGACGAATGCAAGTATTGCACTGATATGAATCAAGTTGCATTCTAATTTTTCACTTTATTTTCTTTTTAAATTCATGAATGCAATTTTTTTGTCTAAACTCTTGTTTGAAGAGTATCAATAAATAACCACATATATTTTATTTTATATTTGCTGATGATTATCTGCATATATTTGTCCATGCGTTTAAATGAAAATGTTAAATCGTATAAGAATTTACTTTAAGCACACATGGTCTTACCATAATTACGAATTTTACATTTTAATGAAATGTTGTCTGGAAAATAAAGATAAGACATTGTAGATGCTGACATCTGCTATGATAAATTTAATTTCGACTCAGACGCAGCTGATTATTACGATGTACAGTGGAATTATGTATGCTTTATCAGAAACAGGTTTGATTTCTATCCAAGAATATAAATTGGTTGGATACGTCTTTGCTCATTTAAGAATCTTTTCTTATAATTTTCCATTTACGAAGATAAGGACAGATTTATTACAGTAATGTTTACTTATGAAGGTACAGACGGTAGTAGAATAATCATACAACAAAGCACAAAAGCTTAAAAACAAGCATAATAAGAAAAATTAAACTTAATATTTCAAAGCTTTTCGACCCTAGAAAAAGAAGAGAATCGACAACATTACAATGACGACTGCTAACCATCTAGAATTTATTGAAGGAGAAAAGAAAGAAATAAATCCCAAAATCTTTCTCAAATAACAAACCTCAACATTTGACATCCATTATATATAAAAAAAAACTCGTAATCCAACTATAAAGGCACCGATAAAGAGCCCGATCCAAGCTGAGATATTTCTTTATGTGGCAAAACACACTTTTAAGCTTAATGCGGATTATCACTCCGACACGCTCTGTAGCAAAATGACCAACTTGCGCATTACTGGAAGACATATAATCCACGCGCCCAATTTGCCCAATGTGCGCACCACTATCGTCTCCAGCAATAACTCTCGCAACAGAATAATAAAAACGCAATGATAAGCCTCCGGGGTGGAGGTAGGTGTAGTCGTAATCCACCGGGAGGTAGTAGACCCATCACTCTCATCAACCTCCGCAACGAGGCGAGACCACTTGTCAATCGAATCACGGAGGGCGAAACACCCTCATTATAGAGCACCAAAAGATTATCCCGTAAGACAAAAAAGTATCTCCATCAAAGATAGCAGCCGATTTTTAATTGAACATCGACCCAAACATCGAATCGGAACAATACTGGATGGAAGTCCAACAGATCAAGACCCGGGTTCGTTTCCGTGTCATCGCTAATGTGCGAACCCAAAAAGTAAAGGTCAAAATCGAGATACCTATAATCGGCACCTCTTCAGATCTTTTCCCCCTTTCATTTTTTTTATTGTGTCTGTGCGCGAAGGTAACAACTGATAAGATAGATACCATCAAAGCCGAAGATGGCGAGGTAAGAAATGTGTGGGTTGGCATTGATGGCAGATACACTCGGAGTGGGTTTCTTCCCAATTATCAAACAAAGTGATGAATCAAATAATTTATATGCCGCAGATTTTACACCTTTGCTGGGAAGCGTGTCATAAAATCCGAGAAACGAACACGATGAGATTATACTTGCTGATTTCGATACCATTGTTGTTCGGATTATGATGTCAGCCAAGTCATATTTTGTTATAATCCGTATCTGTCAATCTAACCAACGTGAATTTCTTTTTCTAAATATATAATTAATCCCTCAGTAATCATACAGTTTTCAAATTTTGTAATATGTCATCGCAAAATGTTTCACCAAAAATTGTATGCGTGTCTAATGTCTGTGATGAAGGTTACTTCAATAGGTCTGTTTCAAATTATTAAAAAAAAAGTGATGAAACAAATGATTTATATGTCATCTATTTTTACACCTTTGCTGGGAAGTGTGTCATAAAATCCGAGAAACGAACATGATGAGATTATACGTGCGGATTCTAATACCATTGTTGTTTGGATTATGATGTCATATTTTGCTATAATCTGTATCTGTCAATCTAGCCTCCGTGAGTTTTTATTTCTAAATACATAATTAATCACTCAGTAATCATATGGCTTCAAAATTTGGTAATATGTCGTGGCAAAACGTTTCACCAAAGGTTATATGTGTCTAATGTCTGTGATGAGGGTTACTTGAATAGGTCTGCTTCAAATTAAAAAAAAAATTAATGAAGCAAATAATTTATATGCCATCGATATTTACGTATTTGTTGGGAAGCGTGTAAAATAATACTATTGTGTGAAGTGAAGGTGAGGCTGAAATGAGTATCTATCTAATTATCAAAGTGATGAATCAAGTAGTTTATCCGCCTCTTATTTTTACACCTTCGCCGGGAAAAGACTAGTGAATCTGTTGAGATCATAAGCCTTTTTTCTGATACAATTTTTGTATGGATTGTGGATACTATTGTTTTATGG
The DNA here is from genome assembly GCA_026543865.1 of Argiope aurantia. NCBI lineage: Eukaryota > Metazoa > Arthropoda > Arachnida > Araneae > Araneidae > Argiope > Argiope aurantia. Next base: position 130,461 of record JAPMOR010070295.1, read on the forward strand.
ATGTCAGCTAAGTCATATTTTGTTATAATCCGTATCTAGAAATCTAGCCAGCGTGGATTTTTTTATTTCTAAGTGCATAATTAATCATTTAATAATCATACAGTTCCAAAATTTTGTAATATGCCATTGCAAAAAATTCTGTGTTGAATGATGGGATGAAGGTTACCTGAACGGGTCTCTTTCAAATTATTAAAAAAAAAAGGGATGAAGCAAATAATTTATATGCCATCGATTTTTATGCTTTTGCCAGGAAGGGTTTCATAAATAAACAAATAAGATGTGATTATATATATATATTGATTCAGGTACAGTAAAACCTGTTTCTATGCTGTAAATAGGGTCCGCATAAAAGAAACCGCACAAAAAATATTTGGAAATTTCGTAAATACTCACATATAAAAAACAGTTTTGTGCAACATTCTACAGATTTTTTTTTCATGTGGCGGACAGGAACTGCATAAAGTCGCACTTAGAAAATACGTCAATTATTTACGAAATACATGAGAAAGTGCATCCAAACATAATAAATAATTAAATTAAACATGGAAACATTTTTAAAACTTTAAATATCATTGTATACATGGATTTAAAACTACACATTATATAATTCACTGCTACTCGTCGTAATTCAAAACTTAAATGGCCTGCTAATCTATTTAATATTAGAATTTTTGTTTCTAACGGAATTGTCTTTCCTTGCACTTTTTTTCCTCTACAATTATTCATTTTTTATGCTAAAAGCAGAATAAAAATCACAAAAATTACATACAATTAGAAACAAAAGTAATTAATTTATTTCCCTTTAATCTCGCTGCAAAATGAATCCGTGAATCGTGGATAAAACTCGGAATCCGAAGCGTATGCTGCTGGCGCGTCGAGCGCAAATAATGTACATTGCACTGGAGGTTGTTTAAAACAAATGATCAGAGCGTCATAAAGTGTGAAATTCATATGCCGCATTAAAAAACCGCATCTCAAAAAAAGGACCGCACAAAAACAGGTTTTACTGTACTATTGTGACTCGTATATAAATATGCAGTAACAAAATGATTTTTCATTATTATGTCTATGAAACGCTCGATCTCTGCACTAGCTCGAATGAAAATTGATTTCAGAAATTGTTAAAACTTCAATATTGAATAATACACAAGGGCTAAAAATTTCATCCGCGTCTTCAAAAATTTTAGAATTAAAAGTGAGGATAGAATGAGTGAGTGTCTCTCTCATTTCAAACAAGACGATGAATCAAGTAGTTTATCTGCCGCTGATTTTTACACCTTAGCTGTGGAACATCTCGTGAATCTGCTGAGACCATAAGCCTTTCTGCTGATACTATTGTTGTATGGATTATGCTGTCATATTTTGTTATAATCCCTAACTGTATATCTAATTCAGTGAAAGAGGAATTTTCGTCTCTAATTACATAATTTATTACCAAATTATTGCACAATCTCAAAATTTAGTAATACGCCATCATTAAATATTTTACCAAATATTCGAAAATAATTTGAAAGTATTTTTTCCCAATTATCAAAGGGATGAATCAAGTAATTTATGCATATCGATTCTTGCACCTTTGATGAACAGATTGACAGAAGGGTGAAGGACGAATATATAAAATGATTTGAGCTGCTTCTAATACTATTACTGTGTAGATTATGTCGTCAGCAAAGTCATACTTTGTTATAACCCCTATCTGTTAATTAAGTTGATTTGATGAGGAATTTTCATTTCTAATTATATACTGAATTATCAAATAATAATAACAAAGTTAATATATAAAAATACACTATATTTCGAAGATTCGCAAAGAAATGTGTGAGTTGAAAGTGATGATATCTTCCCAGTTATAAAACAAAATAGTTTGATAATTTAGATTGTAAAGTGTTTTTTTTTTTTTTTTTTTTTTGCACTTAAGCATAGTGTGAAATATGAATACGAATACGGTGATTGATACATACTTTCTGATATAATTAAGGTCTCTTCAGTTAAATATTGCTTTATAACTTCTATTTATAAGGCTAACTGTATAGAAGATTGATTACATAATCAATTATCGAAGAATAATACCAAAGTTTTATTTAGTAATGTGCCATCTCCAATTATTTCCTCAAAATTATTCTTTTTTGGGAGGGGGGAGGATAATAAATGTATATCTAATAATAATATCTAATAGTAATATCTAATAATAAATACAAAATGCAATAAATGCATATAACTGAAACAATCAAGTAAGTGTTGTAATAAAAGGTACAGAACTCATGCGCCAGTCTTATAGTATCTTAAATTCTGACAGGAGTATATAATACCTAGCATTCTATGCTGTTGGTAAATATTTTATTATTAGAATTTTGCAAATTTTTAAAAATGATTATTTACTAAATAAAAATAAATTTCTATTTTAACTTATTTATACAAAAGTATGGATCCTTCTAATTAATTAACTATACATGTAAACCTGCAAAATTAATTGGCGAAATCGGTTTAGTTATTGAGGTTGGATTGGATTGAAATTTTATTTTGTGATATGTCTCGAAAAAAATTTGAATGTGTGAAAATTTTAATGAGCACAGTTTTTGAGGTTTATCTTATAAATGAAAAATAGTGGGAAACAAACGACCATTGATGAATTAACTTGGTGTTATGAGCTTTCATAGGATATAAAAATTGGCAAAATCAGCACAGCAGTGAACGAATTTAACTGTAATTTTTTTCCATATAAAATGCGCTTAAAATATTTTTAAAATTTCCCTTGAATATGAGTGGTGAGAATAAATGAAATAAAAATTGACGAAATCGGAGCAATGGTTGATCTTGGGGACACATCCTCTAATTTTACCGATTGATGTAAATTATTGGAAAAGACCCACGTCCAATGATGCTCTTCAAATATGAGACGAATTTATCTAGAAATTCTTTACTTTTTTTGCTGGAGGGAAAAATCATCGCAGATTAAGGAAATTCTGTTAGATGTTTGACAACATACGCAGTTACGCTTAGCATGTGATTATGACGTCAAATTGATTGATTAATTTTTTGGCCAGCAAAATAAGTACTTCGGCCTTGCTTGCAAATCAAAAAGAAAATCGTCGCAATCGAAAATTTGAGCATTAGAATCGGAACTCATTATTCTGAAAAACTTTATCATATCATAATCATGAAATAATCTCATTACATTAACATGAGTGTAGAAGTGCCCCTAGTAAGGACATTTCATTTAAAAAGGCGACAATTACCGTTATCTTTTATATATGCTATGTTACCTTTCCGAGATATCTGGTTGTTTGTGGTGTTCGTATTTTATCTTGGATAGAAATGCGAGTGGGATTGCTGAAATTCACCCCAGGGTTATTTTTAACTTGCATGTAGAAGACCTTTAATTTTCATTAAGGCTTTAGCGAAGACGAAAATAAATCGTGTCCATAAATAGAGGAATCTGTACAATAGGATTGCTTACCAAGGTTGCCAAAGCTTCATCAGTCATTTTAAAACGCACGAGATCAAAAACGACTAATGTGTGGATTTTATTATTTGCATTTGTGAATATGGTTCGCGGTGGCGTGGTGATCAGTCTGGGCTTCGGAACAGGAGGGCTTCAGGTTCGAGACCCGATTCCACCGAAGAACCGTCGTGTAAGCGGGTCTAGTGCAAGTTAAATCCGTCGGGGCCGAACATCCTCTCCCGGTGTGGTATGGAAATTTGGAGAGGGGTTGCCAGCGCAGGTATCGCTCTCGTCATCTGACCGCGGTTCAAAATTATGAGGTCCGTCTCCAAATAATCCTAGTTTGCTTTAAAACGGGACGTTAATATAACTAAACTAAACTTGTGAATATGTGTGAATTAAATTCAAAAGATTCGACTTCTTGTTTTAAGACCTACTTTTTCGTTGTTGTTTTAAAGTAAAAACACTAAAACCTGAATTATACCCCGTTTGTGATCAGTTAATATATTTTTATAACTTTTGTCACCATATAAGGATTTGCAGTGGTATTTCTAAAAATTTCCTTAGAGCTTGATATCAGGTTCATTCCTTCATTCTTTTCGTGATAAGTATTATGCTCTTTTACCTATACCTTGACCAGATTTTTATCTGGTCAAGGTATCAGTCAGCTGTTGATATATCATCACAAGATTCGTACGTTTCCGAATTAAAGTGGTAACACTAGTAACATCTAGTCCGCAATTATCTTGGGATCAATTTTCAAATACAACCTGGATATAGCTCTTACCTATTTGGCATAAATTACTTCTTATTGTGTACAGCCGACCACTTTGCCACCACTGAACGTGGCAGTATCGACAAAATTTGTTGTGGTCCACTGCTATCTTCAACATAATGCAACCATATTACTATATCCAACATTACCAACCATATTACTTCTCCGAACTAGCATCCTTTTGGAGACGGTTGCCACTAAGACAGAGGTGGCCAATCTCTGACCTTCCACCTTGGCATAAGTTACTGGAGGTGTTATTTTAATGCTCCATCTGCTTTCTTTTGAGCTCCATACTTGACATACACTTTGCAATTTTTAGTCAATAAAAGCATAAATAACTGTGTTTTATGTGGAAATTAAATACTACGAGAGGAGGTGCTGGACTTCTCTCTTGTGCTCCGATCTGTAAGTTGGGCACGTGTAAAAGTGCATACAATATGGTACCAACATCGAAAAGTGGATTTTAGATAATTTTGTCATAAATGAGCATACAAATTTAGGAGATAGTAAGGAATTTCAGGCTGTAGAAGTCTAGTGAATTTCTTTAAAAAAAAGTGGAAGAAAACGCATTTGCATGGCCAGATACTGACAAAGTTCATAATATCTGGCTATGCCGAAATCATCAGGATTTACCTACATCTTTAGTTTGTTTATGACGGTGATATAAATTTCGCGTCTTATTTTGAGATAATAAAATTTATTAGTTTATATTTATTTATTCATTTTTTATTAGTTTATATTTATTTATTCAT
>JAPMOR010070295.1:147122-162587 GCA_026543865.1 Argiope aurantia
AAAAAAAAAATTCGAATGCATATTTAAACGTTCTAGAATAAATCTTGTGTTCCATGCTGTTCCATTTTAACATGTTGGAGATATATTTATGCGGTGAAAAGTTACCCAATATAGATGTGCGGTATTTCCAAATTCAAATCAATTCTCTTGAAACTAATTCCTTCATAACAGCGAACCAATTCAAGTGGTGAAAGAATTTGTCGGGTTTCAGCCATCTGCTCAGTCAGAGAGAAATAGGGTCTGAAAAAGAAAAATATATTCATGTAAAATATAAGGATGTAAAACTCCTGTAAGTATATATTAAATATGGTATGAACCATTGTCTTATTCATGTGTGCACGTAATGATGATAAATGCACTCTATATTTACAAAACCAGCTGGAATGGTCTCTCCAAAACTTTCTCTCATATTCTCTAATGCAGGTGTTATCCCAGAGAATGCCTTGCATGGCACTGCCGTACAATAGTTACGAAATATTAACATATAGTATGCACGGATTTAGCATTTTTACTGAATCTGCCGTATGATCCTCTGTGAGTTATTTGGTGATTAATCTTTGCCATCCTATTACCAATATTGTGGCAGAATTGTTACCTTAAACTGTTATTGACAATATCCGAAAATTATTCTATTTATTAATTAGAAGCATTGAGAAAAGTCATTTTCCTGCATTATATTCAAAACAACGTCATTCTGACACACAATAGAAAATTATTAAACAAAAAAATATTTCGAAACAGTGGAGTGAGTTTCCCTCAAACTTTCTCGCGTGCTCTCTAATAAAGGTGTCTCAAAGAACGCCTTACATAGCATTGGTATACATTTGCTATGAAATTGTAACCTCAAGCGTAAATTAATATTTTCACTGAATATATTTGTAATCCTTGGCAAGTTATTTGGCACTTAAACTCAGGCATGCCGTTAATTGTATTCGAAAATCGAATTTGTGTTTTAGATGTGTTTTCACCAACTGACCGTAACAAGAAATTGACACAGAATTACAATTGTAGTCACAAAATCTGGTACCAAATTTCATATATTTAATTCATTGCATCGTTGAGTTATCACGTTTACATATTTCTGGAAGTACAGACAAATATACGGTCAGTCCTTCGTTGGATCAAGTTCAAAATTTGAAAAGTATCTAGTGTATAAGTCTGAAATTCAATACAGTAGTTAGTCTGTATCAAATTTTATCTATCTGGCTCTCTTCGTTCGGTCGTTATCGTGTTAAATTATGTTCGAACAGGCGGACAGACAGACTTCCTCTGAGTGGATTTTGCTCAGAATTTGATAGAAATCTATCACTTTGGTGTAAAGACTGTGAACCTAATTCCATCCGTCTATCTCAAAATGTTTTTCACACAGACGTTTTTCAAACATGCGTTTTTCGAACTCAGGGAGGTCTAAAACGTGGAGACTCGTCAAAAACTCGAGTTCAAATTGTTTCATGATTACCATATTTTCTTTATACTACGTTACGAGAAAGTAAAAATTAAAACAATGGGGACTGCAGTTAATATGTGATAAATTGGCTTTGATATTAACTTACTATGTGTGTGTGTGTGTGTGTACTGCTCGTTTCAGGATCACGAGACTAGAACTTTTCGACGATTGTACCTCACTATGGAGTGGTAGGCAAAAAGACAAGCAGTTATCACTCCTCCTAATTCCGCGAATAATCTGAAATACACCTCTTTTGCTAAATGTAAACATCCATTCCCTTCATTCTCCGTATCAACCCTTTTTTTAGGAAATAAACTCCTTATGACGCATGCGGAGGGTTCCCTTATTTACGAATGAACAGTAGAACTCTTATACACATAGGCTAGATGTAAGTTTTTATGCTAGGCCTAAAGACGGAAGTTCCGCCTTTTCTCAAAAAAGGGAAAATTGAATGTAACTTTAACGCACCAGCTCATTACTGCACAATTGCAATTTTACTATTGTCAACAGGCAATCTGTGAGGATTTTCATCAGTTTTCAAGATTAACTGTATCAGTAAACTCTCTGAATTGTGTTGATGCGTTCACGAAAAATGAACAATATATTAAACAGATGCAACATTTTTAAAGCATTTTTGTTCGGATAATGAGCATCGGTCATTCTTAGAACGTAAGCAACTTAATGCTTTTTAATCTAATACCTGCAATTCTACCCATTTTTTGTCCCACATATCTTAGCAAGACCTTCACTGAGCTTTGCGGACATGAGCCCCTATATCATTATTCACTCACTCGTCCATTTCACTCATTATAAGACATCTTTTAGATGGATACACAGATTTATCTTCCACTATGCCATCACGCATCCATCAATGCCAAATATCTACTAGTAGCCAAATTTTGAAACCCCTTTTCTTTATTGAATCTATTTCTTAGAAACTAATTTCATCGAGTTATTTTACTCATTAGGAAATATTTTCATTTCTGTCTATAAAATACAGTATATATTAATATATCGGCCTCTAGTTATTATATTACAAAAGAGAATGCACATAATATGCAGAAACTTAATAAAACCCGGGTCCCACTCAATAACTGTGTATTACAATAATTCTCGACTCTTACCCAGGTATCACAGAATGTTGTACAATATTGTGCTACATTATATTATATTGTTAAATGTTCAACAATATTATACAATCTTGCGAATATTATTTAATATCGTACAATATTGCACAATATACGTGTGTTACTGGGGTCATTTTTAGTGCTTGCCAACCCACATCCCATTCCAATACTTTTCCTTGAAATTTATCTTATTGCAATTAATGTTCAATGAATAATATCACACTTTTTTTATTTACTTGTGTATAAAATAAATAAAGAGAAAATATTTCAAAGTAATACAAATTTTACTTTTAGCTTTACGTGAGTATGCACCTTCTAAAACTCCCTGTGATCAAAAGAAGAAGAAGAAGAAGAAAAAAAAAAAAACACCGAGTTTTATGAATGAAATTGAGTATGCAATGTTCGATTTACATGCTAATTGAGTATTCAATTTACATATTAAATCTGCTAAAAGTAATTCTGTGTAATATTATGTTCCCTATGTGAATGGGAACATAATATCTCAAAAACAGAATGAACTTAGTGGATATTATGTAGTCCTGTTTCGGGCATGGTTGTTCTTTAACCTGTGTTATGTCTATGAAGTGTGTGAAAGAGCCCCCCTCCCCACTGTAAAGAGGAATGAATTGTGCAAACGAGTGTGTGAGTGTCATCTTCATTTGAGATAAAGTCAGACTTCTGCCCTAGGGTGCTCAGGGGCCTTTACCCACAGAAGCTAATCCACCCCTGTCCCCTCGATCTCTTGTTTTAGTTTGAATTGGTATTCAAACTAAGGGAGATAAGCAACAAACAACAAAACTGATTCGCTGATAACGAAACACTTGACAGAATTGTTATAAAAATGGATGCAAATCCAGACTGTTATTAATAAAGCAATATACAAAATTCCATTCGTATAACTGGATGGGCTTTCGAATGACTGTATTTGCAGGCACATTAATAGACATACAGTATAACAATTGAAAGCATTCTTCCAAAATATAATAAAAATTTGCAGTTTTCGTGTAAAAATGACATAAAATGTCATCTAACTAATCTCCAATTTTACTCTCCATCTGTCTCCAATTTTTGAATTACCGTATTTATGATCAGAACTATATACATAGTTCCAAAAACAGTTTTTAGCGATCTAAGAAAAGTCTATAACGTGATATTGATCAAAATCTTAATGCCTCATGATATCTTTATACTACATTATACGAAAACGTAAAAAGCAATAAATATCAATAACTAATGCTATTAGATTACTGAAAAGTAATAATGTCACTTGTCAAAATATAGATCAGTATCGTTGCAAGCTACATCATTTGATACGATTTGTTGGCTCTCTACAGAGTTTGGTCCAGGAACTTTTTGATAAAACCGTGACGCATGAGAATGTGAAAAATCATGGGGAGACGAAGTTGCATTTTCAGGTGCCATAACATTATACGCTTGGGAACTTGCCCGAGCGGCTCTTCCTTCTTAATTTTGATGGTCGTAAATTGTCCGAATCGCCGTGATGTCTTCGTTTTTCGATGCCTCACGGAGTAGCTCGTTTGATTTACGAATGAACGACTGTCATTCGTCGTTTGTAAACTCGTTCCCATTTGATTTTTAAATCCGATCACGCGAAATGGAAAACTGGACAGGAAAAACTGTTTTAATTGAGTCGTAAAATGTTATGACTTTCGTTAAAAAAAATCATAGAGAAAATCTGCGGCTAATGTAGCAAGAATCTTCGAAAATAAATGAAAAAAAATTGAGGAAATATGTAAGATGTCAAACTTTAACTTGTGTCGTTATATATTTTTGTACTTAAACTTTAGGACATTAATCTTACGATAATTTAATATCTCCAATTACATAGATTTGTTCAAATGTCCAGAGAAAGCATTAATCAGTTCCAATTTTAGCATTCTATTCTGCTGGAACAGCCTTTTCATTGTTACTGGCAATGAAATTGCGCTGCGAAAGCTGTTCTTCAGATATTATATTCTGTTGCGTATTATAAGTATAATATTTCAGCGTAGCAAGAATCTTGAGATCAATAAATACAAAGTTGATTGCATTTTAATTAAAGGACTATTAGGTCTGTGGTCTATTGTCTCGGTTAAGCCGTGTTCCGACGACCTGTGGCCTTACTTATATGGTCGTAAATTAGCCTAAATCGTAATTCCTATGATCGCAAATCAGTCAACTGACCCAATATATGACCACCTCCGCATGTGGACATTGATACGGAGCTTCCCTCAAATTGTCGGTAAAATGAACTGATATTAAAGAATCCCGGAAAACTACACGGGAGGGGAAAGAGGGGAAAATGTGCCAGATTCAAGTTGGACACAGGTCGTCGGAAAGGGGCTTTACAGGGGCCGATATCTAACCAGATTACTCATTTATCACACTCGCTTTACCCATCAACATTTTTTGTTTGGTGAGTGGGTATCGCTGTACTTAGAGTGCCGTGTTAATCTTACAGTTTTACGCATTTTAATTTAAAATCCTAAATTTCATTCTCATGGTGTACGGTTTTTTAATTCATTAACATAAGATGCTTGAATTTGTTTGAAAACACCTTCACAGAAATATCTGAATTTTTTAGAACTGTACATTTTATCCATTTTATATAAATACCATTTGATTTTTTTAAAAACATTTTCTTGGGAATGTTTCTTGGAACTGACCCCCTATATCGGTATGCTGATCTAAAAGAACCAGCTGGAATTGTCTCCCCAAAACTCTTTCGTTTATTCTCTACTAAAGGTGTTACACCCCCCTTCAGCAAGAATTGCGGACCTTGGGTAAAGCAGAGAACACCTTATGTGGCACTCACTTACAATAATTATGAAATAGTAACCTTAAGCATGAGTGTAGCATTTTTACTGAATCTCTCGTGAGCGAGTTATTATGGCGATTAATCCTTTACATGTGATTTACAGTATCCGAAAGTCAAATATGTATGGGATGCATTTTTACCAACTGAAACCAAAATTTGACATAAAAAGAACAATTGTAAACACAAGATCGTATACCAAATCTGATATATTTAAATCAGTGCATTTTCATGCTTCTGAAAGTACAGACAGATAAACATCCAATTCCTTTTTAGATTTGCCTCAGAATTAGATAAATTTATACACTACAGATGTTAAATCTGTGTACCGAATTTTATCCATCTAGCTCTCTTCGTTTTGGCAGCTATCGTGCAGCTATCTATTCGGACAGTAAAAGTGCAGCTATCTATTCGGCAGCTATCTATTCGGACAGTAAAAGTCAAGACTTCCTCAAAATTGATTTTACTCAAAATGTGACAGAAATCTAAATTTATTGTAAAGATCATAAACCAAATTTCACTCGTCTTGATCAAAGCTTTTTTGAATTATCTTTATGAAAGACAGAGAGACAGTCGGATATTTTCCAAAATTGTATTTTGAGAACTCAGAGAAATCTATAACAGAGAGATTCGTCAATACCTCATTAGTTTTCTCTCTCTCTCTACTTCGTATATGAGAAAGAAAAGAAATGCTCCAGAGATCGAAGTGTTGTATGCTTTTGGTCGAAAATGGGTTTTGTTTCATTCCTTCGTAACAATTGTCAATTAAATTTCCTGCTCCTGTGTATGACAAAGTTTACTATTCACGATTAAATTTCCCGCTCCTGTGTATGGTAAGGTTTACTATTCTCTATTAAATTTCTCTCTGCTGTGCACGACGAGGTTCACCATTCACTCAAGGAGAGGGAAATTTATCAGAGGGAATCATTATTCTCTTCATATTATTAAAGGAATAATTAATTTGTATTTACTATCTGCCATTGTCTATGAAATCATGTATTTTTCGATCCCCTCTCTTCCATCCCTTTTCTCCCCATCCAAAGCCAGACAAACAAAAGGAAGGATTTCTCTAAAATTTAAAAGACGACAGTTTTTGTTGTTCAAAGGAATTCGAATAGTCGAATCTATGGCTTATTTCGCAAAAATATTAATGAGTCAAAAGCAGACAAAGTAGGCATTAAAAGGAGCACTAGCTCTGCAGAGACAGTATTTTTCAGAAATTTTATTGGGGCAAAAATTGAGGAACATTACAGACTAAAACCTGTTAATAAATTCTAATTATTATAAAAATTATTAATAATACTTTAATAAGAAAATTCTTAACGTGCATATCACTTCTCTATGGATATGAAAATTGAATCTCAAGCGCGAGTTTTCGTAGAAATCACATCGAAATATTCACTTTATGTGATTTTTTTGAAGCTATTATATAGCTGATTATCTTACTACTCTTATTTCGCAAAGTAAAAGTACAATTTAAAACATTTATGTGTAAATTGACAACTGACAAACCTTCAAGACAAGAAATAGTTGTTCAAATAAGCATTTAAAAATAAATACAAATGAATAAATAAATAAGCAGGTATTTTTATGAAATCTTTTTATGAGACTAAAAATTCTACCTAACAATTTGTTTAACGTTTGGTTATCACTTGCATGCTGATTGACAAAAATAACGATAATCGGTTAAATAGGCTGTAATTTTAATTTACTGCATATAATTGAAAGAAACAAAATTTGTATCCAAAATCAGGTCAGCAATTTGAAAAACGTATTATTATAATAAAAAAATGAGGCTAAGAATGAGACTTTATGAGACTAAGAATTCTCTCTAACAATTTGCTTAACTTTTGATTATTACCTGTCGCATGCTGATTGTCAAAGGTAACGATAATGAGATAAATATGCTCTAATTTCAGTTAACTGGATAAAATTGAAAGAAATAAACTTCGTATCAAAAACAGATCTGCAATTTGAATAAAATACTATTATTATAAAAAAATGTGTGAGCCTTAATCGTAGAAAATCATTTTATTGGTCTATTTTTATTTAGTTGTGTGTGATTTTACATAATTTTACACAAATCACTATCTACCTACGTTTTGTGCACTCCAGCCCATTTTTTTTTATGCCATGAAGGTCAATCCAATTAGTTAATCCTCAGTTACTAATGTAATAAGTATTACTTTTGTATTAATGACTGACATTTTCTAATCACTAATGATTTTGGTTACTAATGATCGTTATTTTCTATCATTGACGAGTTTTTTCCCGATAATAATCCAATCCAACAATAAAAATACACTATTTCTATCGCATTTATTTTCCTTATAATATTTGTAGTAAGAATTGTTTTTGATTTCTATTTAATAGTAATACAATTTTAATTCGATTTAATAGTAATACATTTTATTTTGTAAGATCTTCAAAAAGAAAGGAAGGAGGGCGTATAGCATCTTGTTAATCGTTTAAAATTTTTTCTCGAGAATGCTACGAATAGTTCAAAAGAATTCTCTTTGTGGATTTAAAGATTTCGTAAACTAAATGATTATTATCATTAATAATTAACTTATTTCCAATGTACTATATCTATTGGACAAATGAACATAATTCTTAAAGATAATTCCAATCCCGAACAAAAGTTAAGAAGAGAACGAGAATAAAAGCATAATAAAAAGTTAACATCTGTATAGAAAGCAGGCATTTTTCGAATACATTAAATAATTACGAATATTAACATTTTATGAATTTTATCTTTTCAGTCATAATGTGCAAATCATAAAGAGCAATAATATTCTTTATAGATATTTCTAAAGAATAAATTTTTCCAATCTTATTATAGATGATTAATGTTTTATTCGTTCTTTATCGATTTATTCAAAAAATAATTCTTCATATTTATATTTTTCTGTGCCTCCACATCGGTAAACTAAATATCGTAAGGTGTTTCTTTAATTGATAAGGGTCTTCAAAACGAAAAGAGTGTATGCAAATTTTATTTCGGGAAATTTATGTTTGACGGCAGATAAATTCTCTTTCATTGAATTGAGATTATTTTTACACTAGAAATTTTAATGTGAAAAGAAATTGAAGGATTTTCAAGGCCAATTTTATTTGTTACTTTATGTCACTTTTTTCATTAAAAACGAATAAGAATTTTCTTCTTAATTTTAGTAATTAAATTTTTTTAAATAAATAATTTTTTGATAAACAAATCTTTATGTCAATGTTATTTGCCTTTTTTTCTTGCTTCGCCAGAATTTCTTTTTCAAAATAATATATTGTATACATAAACTTAGAATTATACTTTAAATTAATCTTATTTATAATTTATATTGATAAATAAGCTTATTTATATTGTATAAAAAAACTTGCTTTTTCAAAATCCTAAATTTAATGAAATAAGGAAATATTATGTTGTAAAAAATAATTTTATATTCAGTTTTTTTTTTGGGGAAAACTACCATATAGTTTTGAATAAATTAAATGTTTCTTCAGAGTAAAATACGGGGAGATTTGGCGGATAGAAAAGTAGATCCTTAAAACATAAAGCTCATTTTAATAGTGTCTACATTCAAGAATTTAATATAAGTGATATTTATTTAATTAGTGCAAAATAAAAAAAAATAAAGAATTCCTAAAACTTTTGTGCTTTTATATGCTTTATTGATCTTTATTGATGCTTTATTGATGTTTTATGAATATCATATAATAAATCCGTAAAAGTGTCATCGATGCAATATGTCCTTCTTTCTAGAAATCGTATGATATATTGAAAATTAAATCAACAAATATTTCATAGTCTGAAATATATAAAAAGGTTTCAATCGTTTTCATCATTTCTCAATCCATCGTTTCTCTCGAACAAAAATTGTCGCAAAATTTGAATTGTAAATAAAACGAGTTTATTCCATGTAATAAGTATGTCTGATGTTGAATTTAGCATATATAGATAGATAGATATAGAAGCAATGTGATGTTTTCAATATGAAAAATGTATGAAAATGCTGTGACGCTGCAATCGACACATTCCTAATCACAAATCAATACATTAAAAAAATAAAATCAGAATAAAATCTTCCCAAAATGAGCATAATATGTATTTGAGTAAAGTTTCAATAATTACGGTGAACTTATTTTGTTAAAATATATTTAAAATTAAAATTTAAAACATACAGACTTATTCAAGAAGAAGACGTATCTACAAAGTATTTATTTATGATGAACGGCAACAGATAGAGACACACACGATAAATCTCTGGACAGAAAAAAAGTTTAAAATCTGATATTAAGTATTCATTTTGAGTTCCTTTTTTTATGCAACAAAATCGAATCGGAAGTCTATTTCTGGTCATACTGAAGAAATGAGTCCCTGTTATTGAATTCACTGGCATAGTAGATAGCGCAGGTCTTGTAGAGTAGCTGGTACTCTGTCTTTCATGCAACAAATAGAAGTCTTTCTTTTATTTCTATTCCAACAAATCTTTTTTTTTTGTTTTTTTTTGTAAATAAATAACAGCGCCTTTTTTTTCGGAATTATCTAAATGCAAAAAAATAAAGTTTTCAATTTTGTTTTATCTTATGTGTCTGTCTCTAGTGTTGTTCATCAGAAAGGAATATTTTAAATAAACCTCCTTCTTTTGGGATAATTCTGTATATTTAACCTTGTCATATATTTTGAAAAATCTGAAAATACGTGATATTTCTCACCTTAATTGGTATATCTTAAATAGGATTATTACCCAGAAATAAATGAAATTTTCTTTAACAGATATGTATTGTCTATACTTATTATTGTACAAAATTTCAGGTCTAAGAAGAGAATTTTATATATGTGTACCGAAGTTTGAAAAAAAAATGCTCTGAAACAAACATTAAAAATTTCATGTTTTTGAGGCATGGGTGTCTGCTGTTTTTTTTATACAATCAACTTTTTTTCAGGGCTGTACATATTTTTTTTAGGAATGGTGAATTTAGGAATTTATAACTGAAAAGTCGGATTTTTGACGGTACAAAGTCAGTTCTAAGAAATATATTATTAAATACCGTCATGTATTCGATAGCTATTTATATATTATGAAATAGCTATTTATATATTATTATGTTCTGCAGTCATCAGAATGTTTCCAAAATTAAAATCTAGAAATCAATTCTCGCATTCTCGCCACTTCTAGTTGTACACATGATTCATTTTAAAAAATCCATTCCAGATATAAAAAGTAGTCATAGTCCCCATATAGGTATTATCTCTATCATTTATATATCTCTTTTATTACATGAATATTATCTATACTATTAATATGTATCTAATTTTTTAGCTGATTTATAAGTCTTTGCAACATGACAATGAACTTATCTTCCGATGACAGTCTAGTTCCAAGTCTTAATCCTATTTTGACTTTCGGCATATTTAAACTATAATTATTGTTTTGGTACAAAATTAAAAAAATTATATCATTAATTTTTAAGCACCATTGAATCAATAGCCCCCTTTGAGTTGCAACCTACTTTGAAAACGCGACTAATTAAGAACAAAATGGGAAGCATCGATCACATTCAGGACTGATCTGTAATCAAATAAATCTTTTGTTTTGATACAGCCCAAAAGGAAATGAAGTCACTCTTCTTAAAAGGGTTGACTACCGCCTCAATTGACTCCAATCGAACTCTATATGGGATGGAATAGATTCTGTAATTGCTTGCTTCTCAGAATCATGCATTCGAAGATCTGGCACGATATTAAATTCCACGAAAACGATACGCTGATCTCCGTTCGTTAACTACAAGCTGGTTCGCAACGATTTCGAAGAAAGGAATCCAATTACAAATATCTGATGAAGGTGAACTTATCATTGGAACAAAAATGAGGCTATATATCTGCAAATTAGGGTTATTTTTATTATTAGAAGATGACATCTTCCTATTTTTTCCGTTGTTTGTATTCGATGAAAATTCACACCGGCTGTTGTTGTTCTCTGCAAAATAATAATAATAATAATAAATTAATAAAAAATAAAGGAGTGCGAGCAATGTTATATGTAAATCCAGACTTTTGTTCTTAGTGTTAATAAATTGTGTTCGTTTTTTTAATGAAAAGTTTTTGCTTGATGATATTGACCTCATAACCTGCTTTCTTAATATTTTCCTGCATTAGTTCTTCGCATTTTAAAAATAAAAAAAATATTTAGTCCCGTCCGATTTAAATTATTATTTGTTTGAGTTTGATGAAGTTTATTGACGCTAAAACCATTTCTTAACTTACAGCGCCAACCATAAGGTATAAGCAAACGTACAGTTCATAAAAGAAAAAAAAAAAACGTAGAACAATATTTATATATAAGATATAATATAAGATAGAAGAAGCCAATCACTTTTAAAAAGATAAAAAACTGAAAATCTTGTATTTTATTAAGAATGTCTTTTAAAATAATTTGAAACGAATGAAAACTTTTAATTAATTGAGAATTAAAACGTGGGCATTCCATAAGAATGTGACAAACTGCCAATGGGCTGCCGCATACTGTACATCAAGGGGAGTGTTCCCCTAACAACAAATGCTTTTTGTGTGTTTAGTATGGCCAATTCTTAAATGGGTAATAATTGTATCTAATTTTCTGCCAGATAAACTGGGTCAAAAGTCGATGGAACATTTGTTAGAAAAATGTTCCATCGACTGTTGCTTTATTTATTTATTACTTGTTGATAAATAAATATGTATAACAACTTGGAAATGCTTGATGTTTGTAATTGTTGATGTATTCGGGAGTAATGAATGAAGCAAGTAAAGATAAATAAACAAAAAATATTCATTGGTAGAGGTAGGATGACAAATATGGAATATTATTGGCCCTAAACAAAAAATATGACTACAAAGGTTCATTTTTTTGCTTTAAAAATTAACTGCTAAATTCTTTTAATAAATTATTCACGAATCATGTCAAATATTTTTACGTAACTTCTATTACATTAAACAGAATGTTTTGTCTTTCCGTTCTTCACAGAATAAAGATTAGTTTCATTCTTCTGCTCTAGTCCGGCCAATGAAATTTCGGTACAAAGTACTTCTCCCGGGTCTGAAAATATCGTTTTTCAGATCCTTAATGCATCTGACTAATTTTGAATCTGGATTATGTTTACTCATACCCTCCAACAGTTCCGGAATTTCCGTAGTTGGTACGGAAATTAGGTGAAAACTGCGGAATTACGGATATATAACGAAAAACTACGGGACACATAAAAAAAAGGGACGTATATTCGGAAAACTACAAAACACACTGGAAATATTCTTTTCTCGAATTTTCGATCACAGCACCACGAATAGCGCAAGGTTAATTGGAAAAAATGCATTTTTTAGCATGTTAATTGGAAACAATGCATTTTTTTAGCATGGTTAATGGGAAAAAATGCATTTTTTTTGCATGATTAATTTGAAAAAAGAAGCGGAAGCTTATTCCAGCATGAATGTAAAAACTCTGGAGTCGTTCCTCATAACAAAAATAAATATGGGAATTTGTTATGATGTTAGCACTGATGATTTAAGAAACGCAAGTGAGTGCTATTTAATGAAACAAAATTGTTAATATCTTTGATCAAGAAAATCATGTTAAGTGATTGAAAAAAAAATATTTCACTTGTATATTTAGTCAATAATAAGAATTACAATGTTATGTCCATTAGTAACGATAAATGCCTTAAATAATTTTGAATAATGTTTAAAAATATTTATTTTAATTAGTTAAAATTCTTTGGAAAATCTATTCCTTAATAATTTGTTGATATAGCATTATGTCTAATATATCGGTAAGCAATGCTGTTGATGATTAGATAACCAATATTGAAGTTTCTTTCTCTTTAATAATCTTAAAGATTCTTTGCTAATTCTTATTGAATCCTTTTTTTTTCTTCTTTTTTTTTCAGATATTTGTTTCGCATAAGATTATTTAAGGATGAGAAATGCAGAATGCTATTCCATGTTTTTCATTTTGCTGATAATTCATATTTATCATCTAATAGATATTTGAAGATTATGACCATAGGACCAGGTATCAAATGCTGGATTGATTTTAAACAAAAATAAATTTCAAGATGCACTTAAATAGCCTAAATAGCAATTACTAAACCTAAAAATAGGGAATAAATTATAATGAGAACAATAAATTTCATAAAATAGTAAGGACAGAATCTGACTCACGAAATTTTACGCTTTCAAAAAAAATCTTTAAAAAACATGATGACAGTTAAAACAGCGCATACATATAACGTTAAGTTAATGACAGCTTGGAAGCAATCATTTTACCTTATTTCAACTAGATTTTAACTCTTATCAAAGAGTAAATCGAACTATTCCATATTTGCCTTTCTGTTCTAAATTTTTTTCTTTCTTCTAGTATCTGTTGCCATCTAAGTTCTATCAAACTCTGTTCAGTTCAAACAAAATATAGTGCGCACATATCAAAATCTGGCCAACCCTTCTGGATAAAGAAGGAGTGTTGAAATATATATAATTATTGAGCCAACTAACTTGAACTTAATTCATATGCTTTAACAATTGAATTTAATTGACTTGAAACTTAATTCATCAACTGACTCAAGCTGACTTACGGTAGAAGTTAAGTGATTGGCTAAACAACTGATGAAAATTAATTTTAAAAGGTACAAGAATGTTTAATTTAGACATCATAGGATTACAATTACAAGTAATAGCCGTCTTAAAAAGTTGAAATTAAATTAAATGTAGATTAAACAATTTCTTGCCCATAAACATTCTACAAAAAAATTCGATCTTTCATTCGCTAATGGGAGAAAAATGTGTCAAGATTTACCCACTGATATATTAATTATGATAATCATAAAGATCATAATACAATTTAAGCTCGGAAGAAAATGAAAATATTCTGGAAATTGAGCTGATTATTATTCGAATATCATGAGTCTGTAAACAATTTATATCTATTATACAAATGTCGTGGAATATGTAATCTTTTTACGACTTACGGATTCGTGATGGCCTGCGAAAAGTTACATTTTATTGCAGAGTTACATTTATTTTAATTAACGCTGAAAAGTAATTTAAAATCACGTTTCATTTAATGTAATGTTATGCCGGATTATATATAAAAAAAATTAAAGGTTTGGGAAATATTGAACTGAATAAATGGAAAACAAGAATGATTGCTTTACACAGTTAGAAATTACTTACTGTGTGAGTAAGGAAGTTATAATGAAACGTATGCTTTCAATCAAACAGTTTTCATTTAAATGAACTAATGAGTTTTCTGAATCAGAAGGAAATTACAAAAACACATAAAAAATTTAGCAGCGTGTTCTAATCAGGGACAATTTGTTCAATAATAGTTTTTAATGCCTATGTATCCTATATATTACTTTTGCTTTTTCAATCCTATTTTCTTGACTATAAAACCTATAGCAATGAATATAGTGTCAAGAGATATGATGCTTTACTAATTATTGACAAAACTTACTATTTTTTTTTACCTTAAAAAGCACTGTGTATTTAAAATTTAACATAAAGAAAAATTAAAACATCACACACATTGTAACATTATGAATACTAAGCTATTACAAACACTATAAACACATGTACATCAATAAATTGTATTTGCTATTTTACACTTCATTGAATATGTAATCACAATAATCCAACAACATGTTAAATGATTTTAGGGAGGGAGGGAAAACATACGAAAGTTTCTCATATGCAATTGCTTCTATTGGTATGTATTGGTCTTAATAATCTGAATTTTCCATTTTATGATCATCACTATCAGAATTCGCTAGTTATCGATTTAAACTCATTCTTTATTCATTAAGACTAATTTTATTAAACTTATTAACATAAATTTACTTCAGGGCTAGATTGTATACACTTTTTTTATTCTCTTAATCGCCCGCAATGATGAGCATTTTTCATGAGAGGGAATTGATTCACACTCATTCTTTATTCATTAAAATTCATTTTATTATTATAAATTTATTTCAAGACTTGATTGTATGAAGTATATTTTTTTACCTTGCTCATCGAGGATGATGAACCTTATTTATGAGACGAAATAGAG